>VYZP01059208.1:0-107059 GCA_013400635.1 Hypocryptadius cinnamomeus
TTATCCAAAGGGACGTCCACGACTCGTGTAGGTCATGTTGTAGTGATGTATTCCCAGTGCCAAACTGGACAGCCACTTCTCCTAAAACCTGTGTCTGTCATCAGCTTGTATCAGAGTCCCTCCAGTGTGTTTGGAGTGTGCTTTAGGCTACATATCTTTTAAGTAGCTATTGGTAAATCCAAGACCTACAATCTCCACCTCAACCAGACTTTGATTCCAAGGCGACTGTGCTGTCGGAACTGGAAGTCATATCCAGCATGGACAATGACTTCTGCAGGGAATGTGCTGTCTTTTAAAAGACCACATGGTTAATCTCTGACAAGTGTTATTTGTGAAAGAGAGGACTCTGACTGTCACATCTCGGGGTCTGACTTTTGATAGCTCCAACTCTTCATTTCCAGCCGAGGAGTTTCTGTTGTTTAGCCTTTCTCAAAGATATTCAAGTGGACAGGAAGCAGGCTGAGGATGGGCATTAAGGAGTCTCTTTTTGTATAGCTTCTCTTCACCTGTCATGATGAGGTGAAAGGTGCTGCTGCTACCAGCTCACCCCTGTGTTTTTAGTCCCCCACAAATGACACCCGTAACGTCAGGCTGCTGGGAAAATATTACAAAGTTCAGTCCCAAGAGCTGCCTCTTAGCTTAAGCTATGCTAAATTTGTTATTGGGGTTTTGTTAATTTTTGGTTTTTGTGTACCTCTTCACTGGCAGAGCATGAGATAAGAAAAAAGTCCTTGACTTAGGTTAAACACAATTTAGCAAAGAACCAAAACATCACTGTATTATTAACACCATTCTAATTCCAAATCCAAAACACAGCTTTGTAATAGCTACTGAGAAGAAATTAACTCCATCCCACATGGAATCAGGGCAGTGTCACAGCAAAACAGATTTTGCATTGCTTTATTAGAAGGCATTGGATTATTCCCATTAAATGTACTATACTAGGGATTTTACTGTTAACTGTGCATTGACACAGTATCTTGTATGAGTGATCCAAATTTTAATGATTTTATTCTCTCCATCAACATGATGTATCATAATTGCTTTTTTGGACAAGTTACAAGCTGAGTGTAAATATTTAGTATTAATGAATTCAGGTTTATTATGTGCAAGTGTATCTGCAGTGCAGCAAATATGCATCCATCCATGAAGTATCTACTATGCACAGGGCAGGACTTTTCCCTTTCTTCCTCATCTTCCTCTTCCTGTTTATCTGGCTTGTGGAAAACAAAATAGCTTGTTTTTCTCCATTTGTTACTGATCCCCTCAGCCTTGGCACTTCACCATGTTTACTGGACACACTCTTGCATTCCTGTCTGTCATGTCTTTTGTTATGAACAGATTGTCCAAATACTCAAATCTGTTCACAGGTTGCTGGCCAAGGGCAAAATCACATTGACAACATGAGGTATTTTATCTTTTTTTGTATTTATATTGTATTTTATAGACTTGCTTCTCCTGCTAGTGTGCTGGGGAACTTCGGACAGCAAGGTGGGAAATAATGAGATAGCAGCTGTAGATAAGCCAAGAACATATACTGCTTTGCTTTCCAGGTCTGTGGCCTGCCTGGAAACCCCTTTTGTGCTCTAAGGCCAAAACCATGGTCTTCTCCTGAGAAACTGCCATTTTCATTCATGTCAAAAGAAAGTGCATTGGAGGGGTCTTCATAGCCTCAACAATTCCCTCCTGAGTTGGTTTGTGGTACCTTGTGGTGCCCCCCTCTCTGAGGGCTCTGAAGCTCTGTTCAGACCAGTGTTTCTGTGTATTTCAGAGGTGAAACTCAAAGCACACAGAGAAAAGCAGAAGTGTGACTAAGGATGGTTCTGGGTTTGAGGTTGCCGCTTGGGAGTCATGGCATGTGAATTCAGGTTTTTGCTCAGCTGTTTGTTCTGCATCATCTGCCAACTTTTGAAATGGGGCAACAGCAGCTATCCAAGAGGAAATTATCAGAAGAGGCAAAGGTAGTGTAAGTCCCTGAGACTATATCACTGTACAAGACAGCTGCCCCTAGCTGGATCCTATATATTCAGTAGGGTTTCTGAAGTCCTTGCCCTCCTGCTGACCTGCAGCTCCACTAGTGGGCCTAGTTCTGCTTTGTCACAACAAGCTTTGTAGAGTGGCTTCTGCTTTCCCCTGTGCTCCTCATGCCATCCTTTCCCCTTGCCCCTAGATTAAGAGCAAGTGGTGTAAAATGTCAGAGGCAGCACACAGCTGCTGACAGCTGTGCTGGTGCTGAGCATTTGCACAGAAGCTCCCTCAGTGTTTAACACGGTGTGCCCGGGGTGACTGGTGGTTCTGCAGGAGCAGGGAGCATGCAGAAAGGAGGAGAAAGAACTGTGAAATAAGGCTAAAATCAAAGGCTGAGAGAAATGACAAAGAGAGCAGTGGATGTTTCTCTCCAAGAACTCCTCATGAATCCTTAGGTTTCCTGCTGCCTTCCCACATTTTATAAATGGACTGAACAGATGACAGTTTATATATATAAACCTAACGAGATGCTGCTAGTCTTCTGTGAAATTGGTTGAATACCTAGTGATAAGCTAATATTTAGTAGCAGTTTTCCCTCTCATGACAGTATGAGTCCTAAATATCCAGTTTTATTTGGTGTCTTTTGTAATAAGGGAGATGATATTCTCATTAAGGCAAGACTGGGCTAGAGCCAGGCTCCCTCTGCTCAGGCTGGCTGGTCTGACAAGATGCTCCTGGGCTGTTACAGCTCTTGTGGAGACCAGAGCCTCCTGGGGGCTGGCTGTGATGGTGCTGCCTTCTGGGTATGTGCATGCTGGTCCTGCCTTAGGAAATAAGAAAAATCAATGCAGGGAACAGGAAAGAGGCTGTTGAGATCACCTTTTTCTGGCAGCAGTGGCTGGCCAGTGGCTTAGTGTGCATCTCTCAGTCCAGAGCCTCTGCTGGCCTGTGGCTTTAAAGTTTTCTAGGGCTCTGCAGCAGTCTGTAATTGCTCTGTGTCTGAGCTGACCTGGCCTGTGGTTAATCATTTACACATATTCCACAGACTTGCCCAGAAAGTGGTAGGTATTTTCAGAGAGCAGGATAACTACTTCTCTAATGCCAGCAATAAAATTGCCATTTATATTAAAAGGCCCAGAGTGCTTAAAATTGAGTTGGAAGTAGTAGATGAGGCATTGCTTAATTTTCTCTTGCCCTTTCAATATCACAGTCAATTTTTGCTGCTGTTTTTAATAATAAATTGAAGAAAATGTGTGTGCTGTAAACCTTTTAGCAATGATTAAACTCTTAGAATTTTGTTTCTTTTTTCTTTTGCTTTAAATTAAGTCTTAGTAAATATTTTACAATAAGTTGGAGACAAGTAATAAGGCCTGTTCTGAATAGTTTGGAGGCCCACATGTTACCTGGTGGAAGGCCTTTCTTATATAATATATTGCAATTTACTTAACACTGCTAATATTTTATAGCCATAACTGCAGTGCAGTAAGAACTCTACAGTCATTCTGTAGGGAACTCAGCCCTAAAATTGCATATAAAAATTTTGTGCTGCTGGAGCTTGCTGTAGGTTCAACTCACTGATCCACTCAGCAGTTTTATTAGCAATTTAAACTAAAAACACCTGTTTGGAAATTTTCAAGCTATTTTGGAGAATTCCAAAGTGGGTTTCCACAGTGAAAGTGTCATCAGAACGAGCTTGTATTTCTAATTGCCATATACCCCTCTCTTATGTCTTACAAAGAAATGCCTTAAATTGTTTTGCCCATTGNCTTGTCCAGCCATTCATATTCACTGCAGTCACTGAGTGACTTGACTTGGGAGGAAAAAGCTGACCTTGGTTTATTTCCATAGCAAACAGAGCAGTTTGTTTATACTCCTCTCTGGCTCTGTAGTCCTGACAGAGCACATGGGACAGATCTGAGCCTGGCTTTGACAAAGGATGTGAGGACACTGTCCATGGAAATGGGACAGAAAGGACTGGGGAGTCCTGTTCAGGTTTCTCAATTTTGTAGTGGCTTCTTTCAAACTTAATACATTGAGTTTGAGTCTCTGGTTTCTAAAACAAAATGCAGCTAATTTGCTCAGTTCAGTCTGCATCTTCAACAGTTTTGTGACTTTTTAATCAGACTCTTCCCAGCTGAAATAGCTTCAGTTCATATTCTCACAAGCAATATAAACCTTTTGTGGAAGTAATATCGATATCTTTTTAAAAGGGATCTTTAGCTGCTCTCATTGTACATCAGTATTAATACAGGAATACAGCCTTTAATTTCCTGTCTGTATTCCTGTTTCATTTAATAATTTAAAAAATATTAACCCACAGACTTTCTTTTTTCTTTCCAGTTCATCAGCTAAATTTATTGTTTATCTCATGAGAGTGAAAAATGTAGGGAAATAGTTAATTTCTTGTTGTTATGCTACTTCTGGTGGAAATATATAACAGACTTAGGAATGCATCTGGCTTTCCTTTTTCTGCTATGCACTACTCAATTCTGCTGAAAGTGAGGAATAAAATCAGTGCTGTTCATTTTCCTATAATTTGAAGCAATCCATTTTCTCCTAGCTTGAAATTCAGAATATTTCCCAATCCCACTGTGTTCAGAACATGAAGGAAACACTCATCTGTTCAGTCCTAAAAAAGAAAATTCAAATGTGGCTTTAACATGTCTCTCTGCTGATGTGGGCTTCCTCTGACACACACTGATTGCCTGTCATACTCTTTAAATCAAAGCTATAGATCTGCATGCTCCATACTACCCCTTCTAAAAAGGCATCTAATTGTTTCTGTATGCAGCTTGAAGGGCAGTAAACACAGATTGGTAAGTATATGCATAAATAACTCCAATGTATTGTGAAAGCTTATACTTTGTATTTATCTTTATCTGCATTTTATCTGCGTTTCAAGAATTATAGATGCTAGCATTTAGGAGATGACCCAATTTTGTCATTGTCACAGGAGGGAATCTCTCCCTAGGAGATATTTCTTTCCTTGATACTATTCTTTTGTGAGCCCTCTTGAAACTGTTCTGGGTCTTGAATCAAAGCTATCCTAATTTTACTGGATATACCTATGAAACATCCCTTTTTTAATATCTGAGTGTGGATTAAAAGTGTCGGCTTGGATCACCCACAAATAATCTGTCAAACTCCATAGTTTTGCCTTCCCAAGTTTTTTCTAATGTCTTACAACCTTGGATTGCATTTAGTTTTCCATTCCAGAATCCAATAGCAGGACTATAAAAAAGCCTTGGCTCTCATTTTAAGTATGTTGTGGATATAAGGCAAAACTTGAAAATATGGCAACAGGCCATATTTAACTGTTTAACTCAAAACACACCATGGGAAATATGCTGATTTTACCCTTTTCCTCCACAAAGTTTCTAGAAGGCACTTTAGAGCTGCAATAATGTAATTGTGCTGCATCTGTCTTTTCTTACCTGTAATCATCTACTTTTGTTGTAAAGCAGTGTACCCACTGGTTAAATAACTAGGTGCTGCTAGCTCTTATTTAACAATTGTTATCTTTCACTTCTTACTGAGGTAAAAATAAAATAGAGATTCTAGAATAATGAGCTGTTCACCACCAGGAACATTAATGTTTCTGTGTGCCATTCTAGGTAGGGTACAAAATCATCTCACAGGCAAATTCACAGAAGTGTGTGTGAAACCCAGTAAGGTTCATCCTTCTAGCACTGAGGACATAGTCTAGTGGTGAACATGGTGGTGGTGCTGGGTTGATGGTTGGATTTGATGATCTTAAAAATCTTTTCCAACTTCAATGGTTCAGTGATTCTATTTCTTAAAGCTCAGTAGGCCATCACTGCATTTATTAAGTGGGTGAAAGTGCCTATTAAAAGATATGTTTTCATGAGCTCTGTAGGACTTGAAAGTCTACTGTTCCAGTCGTACACATAATGACCCAAAATGTATGAATTTTGGCTGCTCTGGTTTAAGATTTTCATCATGAGACCACGTTGAAGGAAGTTTTTTGTCTTAGCATCTCAAAATTGAAAACTCTGGGATGGCTAGTGCAGTAAGGACAGAACAACAGCCTCCTGTGTCCTGTATGGGCACTGGGCCACAGGGCAGGGAAAGGGCTATCACATATTCTGGGAAAGAGAACACTATATTCTTGGGTTTAAAAATACATAAACAATTAAAAAGCATAGCTGAATTGCTCTTCTGAGGGGCAGAGACATTCCCTGTGTGCAGCCTGGTGTGCAGATAACTGATTTGGGCTTCAGTGCTGGGAGCTCACACACAAATTGTCTCTGAGCTTCTTCCCCTTTCAGTTGTTTTAAAGTGGGCTGCTGCCTGCCATGTAGCTTTGGGAGAGGGAAATACACTTCATATTATGTTATTGTTCTGAGACAGAAGACTTTTCAAAGGGGTTTAAGCAACCTGGAAATGTCCATGCACTACAACTTATTACCAGCAGCTTTGCAGATTTTAACAATAATTCTTAGAGCAAAAGAAAGCAACAGCACATTATTTTTGGTTTATCATCTTTACATAAAATTAGGTCCTGACTTTGTGTGACTCTGGCTGCCACAGCTCACAACCTCAGTGCACACACAGCATTATTTCTTCAAGCTGAGACCCTTGAAACGTAACATTCAATAAATGACAGCTCTGAAGAGTTGCCTGAGGAATAAAGAGAATTTACATACTTTCAGTGTGAACAGCACAGAGCTGATCACCTCTCATGCAGGGAACTAAACTAGTACATCCCCCACTTAATTTACCATTGCACAATTAAATGCAGGTTACAAGGGTGTTGCTCTTTGTTTTAATGTTTTAGCTCTCTAACAAATCCTCACACAGATTTTCACAGCTTGGAAAACAAGCTGTTGCTTTAGCAAAATTCCATTTCACTGCGGCTTCGTAGGTTGTAGTAATGACTCTTTGGGCAATGTAAGTACATGTCCCTAAAGGAGCATTTAAGCACCATCTTCCTTCAGTGTCATAGCTTGTTGGACATAGGTTTTGCTCAAAATTTTGGCAAAAAGCACAACACAGCAGTTCCCAAAATTATCTGATCATCCCTATTTGCAAAAGTCATTCTGAGAGCGATGAAAATCAGCATGTGCTAATTTCTGGCAGCTTTGGAAGTTTATTGGCAGCTTTTATTGTAGCCAGTTGTCTCTGGTGTTAAATTCCTGTAGACATAAAGACCTTCTAGTAGTCTGCTGGAGTTCCTGGGTCTGGCCCATTAGATCTGTGCATGGATACAGAGGAGAGAAGAGTTTCTGTGCTTTGCATTTGGACAACTCACCTTGATTTCTAAAGGGAATGGAGATGCAATGAATGTGTTGGAAGACCTCAGTGTGGAAAGGGTTCAGGGTTGTGCTGGCTACATGCATGTGTGGGGACAGATGTGTGTTTGCTGGCTGGCCTCTGTCAGTGTCCTGACCACCTATATGCCCACTACACTTTCTTGTCACATACTCTGACGTGCAATATTAAATCAACTGTGTTTCTGAAAATAAAATGCCCTTTTTAATTTATTTCTATGAACAAATAAGTAGCTTCTGACAACCCTGGCTAAGAAACTGACATCCATCAAGACAAGGAAAGAGTTTTTTATATTATTATTTCTAAATTTAGATGTGAAGCACATTCATATTCTGTTGTGGCAATAATGATCACTTTGTTACAGATAGAAAAGTGACATAAGCAGGGAGATCTCCATGAGAATTTTGTATCTTAGTGAAAAAACTCCTCTGGCTCTGAGGAGAACTGTTGATGCTGATGTACAGGAGTTAATGTAGCTTTATTTAGCAGATTGAGACTGTCTCGGGAGGAAGGAGGGAGGAACACCAATATACACATCTGTGGAGTGATTCCCTTTCCTGTTTCCTGGGTTTATTACACTAATCAAAAATATTTCACTCAGGTTTTGGTGTTGGTTTCATCTTGCAAAGCAGAGATTGTCACTACTGTCCACTTAAAATACAGAGTAGTGATTGACAAAAGAGCTGAAACCTTTCCTGCAGACATCAGAAGGAACAGAGAGATGGTGATACCTAATAGCACAGAGGTAGTAATTCTAGCTGTAAAGTCAAGGTGATGGGCTCAGACAGGGCTCTTCCAGGTAAAAAAGGATTTTCTGGTGAAGACTTCTATAGGTTCCACAACCTATGACAGCAGAATGATGTATCCAGCAGAACATTTATGTTGCTAGGCTGGGTAAACTGCAGACAAATTATTTTGTTTCCTGTGCAAAGACCAGTCCAGCACCCAGAGTCCTTTTAAGTGTGAAAAATACCCAAATAAGCCTTCCACTCTTTGCAAAAACTTGCACTGCGCATTCCCCTAAAATGAAAATTTTAATATACAATTTGTATGTCAAATTTGATTTAGTCCTATTTAAATTGCCAATGTGCAGATGTTTTTTTAGTGACTACCAACTGACCCTGAATGTCAATGAAAATAGTGCCTAAAATTGTACTCAAGATATTCAGATAAATGCCTGATCAAAAGAATGTAAACTTCCAAATTTTGTCATGTGCTGAGATGTCTGGAGACAAAATTGGCCCATATGAATACAACAGATCTGGAGTGGTGGCTGTTGCATAAAACTGTCCCTTCAGTGGGACCTGGATACCTGTCACATCCCTCCTGTAACTGTGCTACTGAGACCTTCTCCCAGTATGCCAGGAAGTGCCTCTCCCCTTCTTGCTTACTCACAGGGCACTTACAAAAGGAAATGAAGAGGCAGATCAGCTCAGGGAATGTATTTTGAACTGCAAATTGTGAATGACAGTACTACCTGAAGAATAATGTGAATAACTAGACCTTCAGGTCACTAGGTATGTAAAAAATAATCTGTATGTTTTGCTATAGATCATGCTAAAGTGCAATTTGTCAGGGTTTTCCTCTGAACTGAAATGGTGCTCTTCATGTACACAGCCACTCAGGATTGAAGAGTACTTTGAGTCCTTTCTCTTTGGAACTGGATACCATAGGAAGCATTTATTTAAGACCATAATTTCCTTGTCAATCCAATTTAAGCTTGTATTTTAAAAAAAATTAGTGTCATGTTTGCTTGAGGGCGGAGAAGAGCATCTGTACAATCAGTGTTTGAAATAAGCCTGAATTGGGAAAGTCTAGATCCAGTATAACATCTCAGCCCACATGGAGCACCTGGTTTACAGGTCTCTGTTAGAGTTTCACTACATTTCATTAATTTCTTCAGGTTTTAACTTTTCACAGCATCTGGCCCACAAATAGGGTTTTTTAATCTGTACAGATTTCTTTATTTCCATTGAAACTTAGAGTCAAAACTGAAGGAACATTTTCTTCCAGAAATGCCCAAGAATTATTTTGTATGTTAATTTATTCCCATATCTCATTGAAATATTTAATTAGCTGCAGTTGCTCAGGCAGAGTGGAGTTTGAGCCATGTGGTTTTCCAGTGAATGTGATAAAAACACAGCCTTGGTCGAGCTCCACCTGTTTTTGACAGGATGCAAAACCCCACTCCATTAATGTGAACATGCATTTGCACTCAGTTTAAACATTGCATATGCTCCATGTCTAATTCTAGGTGACTCTGAACATATGAGCTTTCATTTGCTGGCTTTTAGCTGTGCATCCCCCAATGCAAAATTAAAAATAACTGTATGCATATAACAGCAGAGCACTTTTCACTCCAGCCTCTTCAGTGTTGTGTATTCACAACCCACAGATGTCCCCACGTGCATCAGCTGGTCACCAGGCACCCGTGGGCTGCAGCACTGGGTCCCTGTACCCCAGGTACAGCAGGGAGAGTTGGTACTTCTGAGGAGACCAGTGCCAGGCCTTTGGGGGTGCTCAGCCCAATGCAGGAATCCTTAGTCCCTGGTTTAACAGACAGTCTGTTATAAATAGAAGCAGTGCCAGTGGAAAATAGAACTAGTACCTTCACTTCTGTTCAGACTCATGAAACAATTTTGTTGAGCTCTCTGTGGATCAGAAAGGTCCTTACTCCTCAGTTACTCCTTTCCAAGCTGTCTAGCTTATGTTAGATTTGTTCTAAAAATAGCAAACAAAGTTTTAAATTTATCAGAGTTTCTCATAAAGTGTTTTGGACTTGTTTTGATTTTGCCTTTTTTATTTTTTTCCGTTTCCCCATAATTCCAACTCTTGCTAGATTTTTCCATGTTTTGTATTGTAAAAGTAGTTCACTGCAGAGCATACCAGATCATCATTTGAAATCAGATTTTCTGGCATCATATGGAACACCTGCTGTGGACAGTATTGGTTAGTTTTGTTTTTGTTATCCATTGTGCACTGCAGAGGGATTACAGCTGTCTTTCGGTTGCTCCCCAGGGATTCAGTTAATCTTACAGCCACAACATGTGGTGTGGCAGTTCAGTTTCTTCTGGAGAATCTTCTGAGGGTCCTGTTTGGGATGGCAGACTCTCAAGAGGAGCACAAAGAGCTTAAAGATATAACCCAGTGTCAAAATGGGCAGTGGATACACATGTGCAAGTGGTGTTGCTTACAAGAGATTCACGGGGCACAAGCAATTTCCACAAAGCTTCCTGGGTGCTTCAGTGCAATAATTTGGGTACTCAGAGTGGGATTGTCATTGCATGTCTGCAGGGTCAAACCCTGGGCCTGTGGGTTTGACAGGTGGGATAAAAGAATAAATTTTATTTTGTAGCACTAATGTTATCTGTATATCCTGAGAGACCTGACTTCTTAAGCAGCACCGGATCTCCTACCTGAAAAGCAGAGGCATGTGGTAGAGGGAAGAAGTTTGATGTGCACAGACATATTGGCTGCTCATTTTAGGCACTCCTCCAGGTGCACAAAATGGCTCTCAATCTGACCTTTGTCACAACTCATTTATGCTTTAGCCTATATCTAAAAGGATGGTAGTATTGTCCTCTGGATCTTGATTTAAGGTCATGGTGAGTCATTTGGAGTATTTCAGAAAAGTAATGCAGAAAAAAAGTGGGTGTGTTCTTTGGGAATAAGAAGGGGGAACTCTGAAGTGTTATTAAAAAAAAAATAGAAATAAATGTGTGTGATTTGCATATTTAATTTTCGTGACAAAAATGGTATAGATTTGTGTAAAACCATACCTACAGTGTAGTTCCTGTATCCATGACTGTGATCCTGTCCTTATTTCTTCAGTATTACATTTTATGGTCTGTTGAAATCATGTTTAGGGGGATAAAAATAGTATATCTTCTGTTGTTTTGGCATCCAACCTCTAATTTACAAATATAATTTATGCTAATCTTGAAAGTGCTTCTCAGATACAAAGTAAAATGTGTCATCCTTAGTATATAAGTGCATAATTTATTCTGATGGGGAATAGACATTTCAAAGCTATTTCAGCCCTTCATATGCAGAACATTTGATATGAGCAGGACAGCCGGATGTTCTCTGCTATAAGAGCAAGGAAATGGTTAAAACAGCAGTAGCTACTGTCTTAACCCAGAAAACATAAATACACCGTGGGATAAACTGTTGTTTGCACAGTCAAGCCGGCTTGTTCCTTGAGTTAGGTATTTTTATTCCTTTTGTTTTGCTGATAATTAGTCATTTCTGCAGAAAATTCTTCCTATGTTATCAGTTAATTTTTTAGTGACTTCTGTCTGTGACTCAGATGGCTTCCCTGGTGGATTAGAAGCATGTCAGGGGGGATTAGCTCTGCGTGGGCTTGCAGCTCCCCGGAGGGAAGGAGCCTGGCCATCCATGTGCTTCACTTGCCCTGTAACTCACAGTTCTCCCCACTTCCACAGAGGAGCCTGCAGAGACTCCCAGCTCAGTTTCTGCCAGCAAATGAACCAGTATCTTGATGAATATTCTTCAAGCACAAGAGGAGTGAGCAGCTGCTCTTCAAATGGTTTCTCTTGGCTACCTGGAATTTCAGCATTTAGAAGGATGGTGACCTTCTGTGGTCCCTGACTGGAATGTATCACAGCAAAGAAATTAAAATACCTCCAAAGATGACACAGCCCCAGCAGAGCAAAACCCTCCTGCTTTGGAGGTCAAATCTCATAATCAGGTGTAGCTCCCTTTTTGAACTTGTGCCAAAAAAGCAGAAAATCCCATGTAAAGCAGCACAGGAAGAAAAAAGGAAACCATACGAAGATGAGGAGAACTATGAAGTGGCTCTTAGTGCCTGAGGGATGAAAATAATCCAGTGTATATTTAAACTGATAGGAGAATTTTTGCATGAAAACCAAGAACAAGAGTCGATGGCTGGGAAGAAAATCCATCTCCAGAGTATTCTGACTTTATGGTCTCAGTCCAAGATTTCTACTCCTTTACAGCTGCACTGAGGAATTTAATATTCCATTTTGTTTATAGTTAAACAGTGACACCAAGTAAAACAAAAGTTTTCATACAACTATTAATTTGTTTTCCAGGAATTAATTCAGTTTCTGTCTGGACCAAGTAATGAAACTGCACAGCAAATAAAATTGTTCTTTGCAATATTAACCAGGAACAATTCAAACTAAAAAGACCACACTGATTGACGCAGACAGACTCTTTCTTTTTGCCTTATATTTTTCATCAATGTGATGAAAATTTATATGCCTTAATTTTCTAACTTAACAACTTGAAAATATGTTCAGAGTCAACAGGAATGTTATGACTCATGGCAAAGCAAGGTGAACATGACCTTTCCCATGCTGTTTGCATTTAGAGAACTTTCTGTGTTCATTTCTAATGTTTAGTCTTCCTCTGTAACTTTCACTTTTGTGATGTGTAATGAAATGAATAATATAAAAGACTTTCTCCTCTGTAGTTCTTCAAAGATGTCCTTCCATTATTCTGTGCTGTAGTTACAGCAATGCTCCAGTACCTGCTTGGTGGAAAAGGGCAGGCAGAGCACCAGAAGTGAGCTGTGAAGTGTCCAGCCCTGCCGTGACCACAGCCTATGTGCCGGCAGGCTGACACTGCTGTAGCAGCAGCCAGGCCAGTGTGGTTTAATGCTAGCCCAGTTCTGACCTCAAAGAACTCAGATGACAGACAAAACCTGTATGGAGATGTAATGACACCCATTGGATCCATCAGTCAGATCTCCTGTTGATATTTTAGAAATGAAAGCTGAAATCTGCTGTTACTGGTTTAAGATAGATCTGACTGTTTTGGTATTTGCTGTAATGATTTAATTCCATCACTGTGTGGGAGAGGGAGAGGGAAGGGGTCTTGCTTCCCTTGCAGTGCACCCAAGGAGAGAGTGTGTAACCTGGTAGCACTTGATGGTCTGCATGGCCCGGTGAGCTGGGGTAGGAGAAGGCCTGTAACACGGTTCTGAAAGGAGAGATGGTTTACAGCAATCTTCCTAAAGGTGTCTGACACCAACCTCAGAGTCGACCTTTTCTCCACCTGTGGCACATCAGTCACTAGACCTGGGCAAACACTGAAGTGCATTTTCAGCACAAAGTCAGCTATGATGTGTTTAACGTGAGCAATCATATGATTAATTTTGTTATATAATCATGGCTCTCTTTGCAGACAAATGTCTTGCATTTTTAATGGTTATTTAATGCTGTACATAATTCTTTGTCAGAGAAGCATTTGATCCTGGCCAAGTTCAAATTGAAACTTCCCAGAGGAATAATCCAAATCTGCATTTCCATATATATTAATAAACTATGTAATACTTGCAGCAACTCACATAATACAGTTTTGAAATGAGATAGAACTCATCATCAGTGCAGTAAGGAGCACAGTCTTACCTGTCAGAAATAATGGAGTGAGACCTACACAGTTGCTTTCTCTCTCACTGTCTCTGTAGTCATTGCTGCACAGCAAGTTATGTGTAAATCTTTGTCAGGTTGTTGTGCTGAAGTGGGACACACACTAGCCCCAGCCAAGTCCTGTGGCTGTGAGCAGGAGGAGTATATAAAGAAATCCTTTCGTTCTGTCTGGGTTCATGATGTAACAACAGCAAGACTGTGCATTGCACAAGTCCAAATGTACCCTCAGGATGCTGCCACCTGAGGGCAGGGGATGTCACATTTGAAATCTGCCATCCTGCTTTTGATCTTGTGCTCTTGGTGTGAGTCTGGATTTATTCCTTTCTCTTTACACACAGGGGATTTTGGTCTGCATTGCTGAGGTGTGAACTTGGCATCCCACTGTGTGTTGTGCTGGTGTGAACCGGTCAGACCCAGCTGGGAAACACCCACTGCCCTGTACTGGGAATTGCTGCCCCTGTAGGGAACAAGCCTAAGACTTTTGTGATCCTGCTCAATGACCAGGGCCCAGGACCAAAGATTGGAGGCTGGTCTTCTTCAGCTTGTGGTTTACAGAGCTGAATGTTGGCTCCTGCATTCAAAAACAAATGGATCCTCCTTTAAATGTGGCTGTAAGCAGGGAAATGGTGCTGTGCTGGTTTTGCCTGGTAGCTGAGCCGAGGATGTAGAAAGGCAAGACCAGATCTATTCCAGCTGTGATGCTGCACAGCAGCAAGTTCTATTCCCATCTGTACCCACAACCTCTCTCCCACCTGGCTGTAGGCTCTTTGCTCTGGAGAAAGTGTAGGAAGCAGGTGAGGGTTTCATCTAGGTTGAAATTAAGTAAAGAATGTAAAAATTAAGGGGTGGAGAATGATTTTATTTCATTATTTAATGATACAGTGCATTTAGACACCAGGAGTACATTTTGTAAGTTTTAATTTCTGGAATGCAAGATGAAGCAGTTCGGCAAAAAAAACCCCATGCTTCATAAAAATGCAGTCCTGTGTATTCTTAGGAAAAGGGTGAAATGTATCACCTCAGGGGGATTTGTGCAAGTCCATCCAGCTTGCCATAAGAACCTGGGTTATAGTGGATGGTTCAAACAGCAGCAGTGAAGTAAATGAAGTAATTATATAATGTAAACTGTTAAGAATTGTGACATTGGAGACATGGCAAACTGAAACTTTCTTTGCCAAACATGATTATCCAATAGACTTAAAAAAGGAAACAGACTCCCCACCTGCATTCTTCATCATGTTTGGATAGTAATCTTCTTTAAATAATATGACAGGCTCTTTCTCTAGTCCAGTGTCAGAGGATTATATTATTTTCAGAACAATTTATGAAAGATTAGTAGAGGCATAGTTAATCATTCAAACTAACTACAGGTTTTTTAGAAAATTCAAATTAATGAGTTCTACCTCTTGATCTTTCTGGCTGCAAATCCCTTTGGAATTGATGCCAATTAGGATTTAGTAACAACTTGGCTGTGAGCATGGACCAGTGTGTGCATATGTGTGGCAGACATACGTGCACACATTTACATATGTGGGTAGGTGTCAGTGCCCCTGGAAAGTGGCACACAGTCAGTTAGACCTGTTCTGTTGTTAACCAGTTTTGAAAGTGGACATCTCCACTTGGAGAGGAAATGGAATAAAAATGCAGGGAGAGTAACAAGGAAACAAAGGTTCTGCTTTATCATGGGTAAAGCACATTGCCAGTCTGATGCCTTTAGGACAATTAGATACAGTTTGTGTTTTACCTACAGTGAAGACGGGGTGAAAATGAGGTGGCCTTGCTCACTCTTCACACTTTTGAGAAATGTTCTTGCTTTTTAAAAAAGGAAATGTGTTCCAGCACCAAACAAACTTCACCAGACCAAGGCAACATCAAGTAAGAAACTTTCAGAGAAGCACTTAACCAGCTTAGAGCTTTACTCTGTGTGAGGGGGAAACAGGAGCTAATTAGAGCTTTCTGATGCTTCACAGTTCTAGTGCTGACATTTCTGTGTGCCCACAGTGGTACAATTTCAAACCTCCTTGCAAACAGGCCCACATTGACCTGTGTGTGTTGCTGAGTCTCTTTGCATAGTCACTGACTTGTCTGAATTGAAATGTGCTGCTGGTTTGCAGTATAAACACCAGTAAGAGCTGTTTTTCAGAACTGATAAGCATGAGTGAAACAGGAATAATATCAAGTTCTCAGTCATGCCACCCACAGAAAAATGCAGTGTTTGGTTTGGTAGCGCTTGTTTCAACTGAACTTTCCTTCTTCCTTACCTGTGTTTCTAAATGGCTGAAGGTTATTTTCTTCCTGGTGTCCCACCTGGTGTCCATGGCCTTTTCATCTCCTACACTTGTAATTTACTAGTCTCTGAAGCTGGTTGTGTTGCAGATTTATGTGGATTTGATGTGATGTTGAGTTTCCTATAGCCAAGTAATTTTTAGAACATTTCTTCTCTACCATTCTTTAGTCTCAAGGGAAAAGATAGATTAGATGCCCTGAGCCTTGTTTCCCAAGCTACATGAGCATCTGTAGTCAAAGATGAGTGTCAGGGAGTGTGGATCAATACACCCTGTTGTATTTCTAAAGTGTTATTCTTTGCCCTACTCACAGTCTTCTATTTCCCTCAAAACTCAGTTCTGACTTTCAATGTTTGAAATTTCTTCTGTAGAAAACTTCTAGCTACAATAATAGGAAACCTGATGAAAGCTTTTTTGTTGTTTCTTTTTGTAAAATTCTGAGTGCATAGCAGTGTATCTATGTCTCAGTTGTTGGCAGCTTATATTGAAAAATAGACTTTTTTAGTAGTCATCTTCTTTCAGAGAAGAGCATTGCTTGCTTTCAAATTCAAAAACATCATCTGCTTGTCACAGGCAGAACTGAGACCCTGGTTCCAGATATGGTTCAGGCAAAGGAGGACCTTTTACTTACATTTGTATTTTCTCTTACAGCATAGGTGGAGAAGTAGCAAGAGGAAATGAAGGCAGCTACGTGGGGAAACATTTCCGCATGGGATTTATGACAATGCCTGCTCCTCAGGACAGACTGCCACACCCCTGCTCCAGTGGCTTCACTGTCAGATCCCAGTCTCTTCATTCAGTTGGAGGAACGGATGATGAAAGCAGCAGCTCTCGAAAGCAGCCACCTCCAAAACCGAAGCGAGACCCCAACACCAAACTGAGCACCTCGTCTGAAACAGTCAACACTGGAACAACAAGCAAAAGTGGGAAACTACCAGACAGGACTGAAGGTAAACACTGTAATTCTTTGGGAAAAAAGGGGGTTGATGAACCAGTTTTAAGATTATCCTGTTGCATTTAAGAATTACCTGTATGTTTCCCTATTTGGGTAACAGTGCCAACACAGCTATCCTAGACCACTCATGTCTAAATGTTGGACCAACTATCCAAGAGTGAAGGATAGTTTTGCCTTTGACATTTGTCACAGAACTGCACCACTTACATGGTCTGGATGTATACTGGAGAGTGAGTTGAATTTATTCAGAGTGAAGGGGGAGAGAGATCGCTGTCAGCTAGAACGTAGGCCGATGTTATCTGCCCACCAGCTGAGGACCACTGACCATATCATTAGCATGGTGCAAACCACAGTTCTGGAAAGGTCTCTCCTCAACAAAGGAGTGAAGAAAAGAAATTAATAAAAAGAATATTCATGGCCCTGAAACTCCACAGCAAGGAAATGTCATCCAACAGTAAAAATTTTAGCCAGGATGATATAATGTATTGCCCAAAGCTTCTGTTTGTGTCTGAGTCTACATTTTCTCTTCCCGTTCCTCCCAGTTACATTTCAGCCAGAGCAGCATTCAGAAGAGAATTAACAAATAGTTTCAGTAAAGTTATTGCTTCCTTACTCTGCGCTGCTAAAGATGATCTAACACTGTAGGGGTCATCTCCTTCCTTTATTCCGTGCTGTAAATACATTCTGTGCAGCAGTAGGACCAGCTGTACTCTCTACCAGAGAGATCAGGATGACTCTGCTTCACAGCGTGAACTGTGGGAAGGAACCCATAAGGACAAATGGTTTGATCAGTGCTGTTGTCTCCCACTGCTGTGTTACATATCAGTTTGACATCTGATGCAGCACATTGTCCTGCAGGTGTGGATCCCTTTGCTTGGTGCTGTGGCCAGAAATACTTGTCAGCTACATTCTCGCTATGACCCCCTTCAAGCAAATCTGAATAAAGAAAGTTGTTAATGATAACAAAGATGCCAGTGAATGTGTAAATCATGGTGGCACATGTGTCTGTGGTTATGAAGTTGAACACAAGTTCTGAGCAAAGCTGTGGATTTATTTATGCTCTTGGTAGTTATTGTGCACGTGACCTTTTTCATTACTTCCATATCCTGTCTTCTTCAGCACCCATGACATCAACTCTACACAGACTGATGTGACATATGCAAGCATTAAGTAACTGTCCTTAACAAAAGCAATTTTCCACAATTTTACTGGACCAAAGCCTACACAGAAACCATTTAACTTTGAGATTTAAATTCTTTTATCAGAAAGTCTTTCAAATTTTAATTTAGTATCAAAAGAGGCACAAACTTCTTGGTCTGATATGCTCTGAGGCGAAAGGCAGGAGCTCTTACATTACTCAAAACTTCTTTTAAAAAATACATTTTAAAGTATTTTTGTAATTCTTTAATATGTCTCTTAGCACTCTTTCTCCCTGAATTTGCCCAACCAGAATCACCAAGACAAGATGAAGTTTGTTTCGCAGACAAGGTAGTAGGAAAGGGTCTAATATTTTTTAACTTGTTTCACAACTATTCCTCCAAGTGTGAATTGAGTCACACAGTACACGGTGCTGTTCAGAATAGCTGACCTCAGCACTATCTCTAGGATGATTGGGAATGGAGTTTGTTTTACATCCATATCCCAGCCCTTTTCCTCATTTGCTGAGAAGCAAGAGAACTTGACAGATTTGAAGTAGCAATAATAACAATGATAATTGAAATACATCCAAGTATTTTGTCAGACTCACAGAAGTCACAGCAGACCCCTTAAGCAGCTTTTGTCCTCACAGAACTAGGTTTTCTTCAGCATTATTGTCATTCTGGAAGGTTCTGAAAATTTTGTTTCCTTTCCCTCATCTTCTTCTGCCATCTGAAATTTGAGTCCAAGAAAGGAATATGCAGTCATGTCCCTTCTGACAGATTTCAAAGTTCGAAATTGGTTGACATTTCTGTTTCCAAAGACACTTTTCCTCCCTCCTCTCTGTGCAGGTTGAGCTTGATCTATCCCATCACATGAGTTATGAGTGACATGTGTGGTACTGCAGCCTTGTTCACTCTGGTTCCTCTGTATGACAATGGCTCCATACCAGAGTCCAAGTATTGCAGAGCACCTTGGATTCTCATTATTGTCATCAAGAGCTGAATATTCATAGCAAGATCTCTGGAAAGAACTGATGAATGAGTAATACTCCATCACCAGCATAAAAGATAATACCTAAATGTTACTTTTCAGTGTGAATAAATGCCTTCATGGAACATTAAGAATCGCTCTGATGTTTAATTTATGACACGTATTATGCTCATTCTGCTGCTTTGCAAGTAGAGCAGCAATGGGCACTTTCAGGCTAAAATGAAGTTGTTCCTGGAGGTTTTCAATTGACAGAACCCTTTAATCACACTGTTGTTTTTGTGTGTTCAGAATGCCTGCCCTGCTTCTATGTATACTGGGTTTCACCAAAGAGTTTAAAACAAAGAAATATCAGATTGTAAGTTTTTTTTGTTTGGGTTAGCTTTTTTTGAGGGAGCAATTTTTTAGCACAGATATACTCAAGGGTGGTACAATATGGTGTTTAGATGAACAGACTGGATTTCTAAGATGTTTTGCTCTTGCAAGGAGAGGCTTTGTTATCTCCTGTGCACTCCAAGGTGACTTTTTTTGATGAATTTTCACAGTGATCTGGCTAATATAGGAATGTTTATATAAAGGCTATGGTCATTCATTGATGAGACCCTCTAGAGATGAGTAGAACAGATGGAAGCCAAAGTTCATTACCTGCAGTGTTGATTGATACAAATATTAGACAAGCTTTGTCACTGAATATGACATTATTATTGCTCTAAAATAAATTCCCAGCAAATTTAGTATACGAAATTTTGCTCAGAGAATCCTGTGAAACTCTGCTTCTACTAGTCTTTTTTTCTTGTGGGTCATTAGTTATGTTTTTACCTATGTAGCAGTTCTCATTCTAGTAGTAAACCTTGAATTCAAGATTTTGTAAGTCTGCCTCTTCCCAGTTTCAGGTGAGAAATTCCATAGGACACAATACTCATGTTTTCTTTTGGATGTGTTTGAAAGCTCAGGTCCAAGAAGAGGCAGGTTTAACTTTCAGTCACTGTTGTCTATGTTGCACCCAAATATTTGTATATGCATGCTTCTCACACATTTGCATGTACTTGTGGTATTTTCAGGCTGAATGACTACAGCCTTTTCCAGGAACTATGGGAAACAATGATGGGATAATAGGGGAAATAATGGTGAAAAACTCTATTGTTTCTCCATCAACTACCGCAGAATCTCTACAAAGGAGTCATTACAAAATTGTTCCCAGCACAATTTTTTATAGTTGTGCAGAATAATTCAGACTATAGTGTCTGTTGTCTGACCTGGTGGCTACTTTGAAAAGGAATTTGCTACATTTTCTAGACAACCAGGGACAGCTTCATCACTCATTTTTATTGAACATGTTTACTTTCTGCTATTTGATAGTGATCCTGCTTATACAAACAAAAGCAGTAACTGATAGTAACTTTGATACTCTTTTTGATCATGGTGAAATGAAAATATTGAGTATATCCCATTGTAATATCTGCCATAACATTAGATTGGTTTGAATATGTCTGACTTTACTGCAGAAGGGGCAGAATAAGTTTGTCATGAGCTTGAAGGACCTTTTCCTCCTGAAGCACAAATAGCAGCAGTAACACCCCCACTGGTTCTGTGCACTTTTCCTATAAGTGCTCTGGCTTCCATATTTGTGGGAGTGTGAGAATCTTCCCTGAAGTTCCAGCAGCACAGATTGGCCCTGTCTTGTGCAGCAGCACTTGGGTTTGTTTTGTTCATCCCAGCCTAACTTGGCTGTGCCTGCAAGAGCCCTCTCCAGCCTGAAGGCATCCTTCTCCTTGACTTTAACTTTGTTGCTGTGTTTCCATGCTTTGTGTCCCTTCTTGTGCTTTCATATTCCACTTCTTACTCTTCTGGCTGCCTCTCATCTACCCCCACTGAACACTTCCACCCAATGCGTTTCTCCTCTGTGACAGATTTCTAGAAAGTGCTTTTTAAAAATGTGGGCTGTCTTTCCTTCAGAGTTTTCAAACTCTGATAGGAACAGCAAACAAATGGAGCTGTGCCCCATGCATCACACATTGGAAGTTAGAAGTTAAGTGAAAAGGGTAATTTAAAATAACATTTCAGCATAGAAGACATATCTAATCTTGATCCTGAATGTCTCTTTATTGCAAAAATACAGGACTATAATTAATTGATTTGTTTTCAGTGCCTGATCTCACAGAAAAAGGAAGTAATAAAACAGTATAATTGGTTCATATAGCCAGCCTGAAGCAGTGTTTTTTGATATGATCACTGCACGTCTACAGGAAAGCTTTACAGATCTGCTACAGTGTAAATAAAAACGAAAATATATAAGTAAACTGCATTTTGAAAGTTTTTTTGTTAAAATTCTGCTTAGTAATATGGAGTACTGTCATTACAAAGGTTCTATATTGCTATATTACAAAAAGCTTCATACCTTGTGGTGTGATTTCCCAAGCAGCTCTTTACACCACAACAACCAGACGTCATCTGACTCTGTAACTAGTTAACCTGCTCTTTTATAATACCCAACCCAATTGGATCTGGCTGTGGCCTGTTAGAGACAGTAATTAACACAGCTGTATTCAATTAGGTGTGAGATTATTTTCATCAGTATCTCTATTTTACTGCATTCTATCCACTACAGAGTACTACATTATACAAAGAAACACACATGAAATATATAATTTAATTATAACATTTAATTTATGTCTGCATAATACACATGTGTAATGAGAAAGCAGGTTCTATATACTTGCATGTATGTACAAATGTGTACACAGATACCAACTAAAACTCAGAACAGCATTTTCACAATGCTATTCATGGTTGTAATTCTGCTGCTGCCAGAGCCAAAGGAAAATTTACCTCTCATGTGAGAAAATACTTGCAGGGAACCTACCTCTTGAACCCACTCAATTTGTTTAGTGTTTTCCTTCCAAGTGTCTTGGGAAAGAAGATATCCTTGTTGCTGCTGCCTTCTAAGCCCCTTGCAGTGAGTTCAGCAATTTCTAAGGGTGGGCAGCTTGTAAGGAAAATTTTTCTAAGGAGAAAAGTAATTACAGTGACTGTAACCGGGCTTGCAGTCCTGTTGGTCTCTGTCATAAATCTAGTTTTCTGTCAGCTAGACTGGTGGCTCTTCATTGTAAATTTGAACTTTTGCTACTCTCATTAAGCAGAGCTTGGACTAAAGGGATTTAGCACTTTTTCTGGTTTTACACAGAGCTGGTTTCCTTTTATTTCCTACCTTAGTGAATAATGTATTTAACCTGAACTTTGAAATAGTGTCCTCTGTGGTAACCATGACACGTCTTTCCTTATAGCCAGATCTTATTCCCAGACCTTTTCATCCATGCCTACCAAAGGAAGAAATATCTTTAATGAGCCCTATTCAGACCTGGCCAGTCTAAAGGGACTGACAGCTGGGTTCTGGTGGGTTGACCTGTGGGCAGTTTAAGATGCTCCTGCTCTGGGCTGTGTGCTTGGCCCCTGCTGACATGGCAGCCCAGCACTGACACAGCACAGTGCAGCCTTTTGGGGACGTGGCTCTGAGGAACCGCTGCTGCTGCACCCGTGACAGGAGCTGTGGCAGAGGAGTGGGGAGGCAGGTCTGCAGAGCAGCATGCTGCAGTGCAGTCTGTCAGAGCCCTGTGCAGGGAGCACCAGGCTTGTGCCATGGCTCTTGCAGTCAGCTCCCTCGCAGCCTGGGCCACTTGTCACTGTGGCTGCAGTGCTGCTGCAGTGCCAGGATTGGGGCAGGGAGCAGGAAGGGCAGCATGGCAGAGCAGCACAGGGTGTGCTGCCCTCTGAGCTCCAGCTCCAGGGCATCCTCCCAGGGCAGGGGCTCCTCAGCCAGGTGCTGTTTGAGCTGCAGTGGGTCACTGTGCTGAGAGGCCTCAGTGCTTTCGTTCTGTGCACTGTATATGTTACAGCTCATTTTCTCTTTCCTACAGCCTGCACTGTGTTTTGAGCACAGTTTTCCCCTGTGGGAAGCTGCAGCTTGGTTCACATTAGCTGTATAGGTATAATGTGAGCTGCTTTTGAGCCGTGTGTAGAGCAAGGTGTTTTCCTTCACATACCTTAATCTGATTCTTGATCTCAGTGCTGTCTTACCCATAATTGTTTGTATGCTGCACTGTATCCCTCGCAGCCTGTGAGGCTCGAGAGATCTTAACTTGAATCTGTGCACGTTGGGAGAAGGGCTGGCACTGATGAAGGGGAAAGTCAAAGGCAGAAAAGGCAGAAATCACAAGCCTTGTTGTCAGTAGAGTGAGGTGGAGCTGGCTTTCAACTGCCATGCCTGACTCCTGAGAAGTGTGTGCCCTGTGTGTCCAGGTGGCATGGGGATGGATATGGTGCCTTCAGCAGTGTTGGAGCCATTCAGCTCCTAATGAAACCCTGGCATGTCTTTCCCTTTGCCCTGCCTTTCCCCTCCGAGCCTCCTTGATGCCCCAGGGATCAGAAGGGTGGAGGGCAGCACTGGCCTGACTGTGTTGGGATTCTGCCCAGCAGCTTGCTCCCACTGGCCTGCATTCAAGCAGGTAGGACATGGCAAGGATTTTGGTCTGTTCTCTAGTATTTAATAGCTTAGAGACTTTCAAAGGCTTTGCTTTTTGGGTGTTGGTGGTGGGAGTAGTTTTTCAGTGCTTTGGGATTTGGTTTTCTCTGCTTTTGCTGAGACTTCAGTTTGCCCCTCCCTGCAGCAAGTCAGTTTTCAGATTGCAGCTTCCACACCTGCTTTACTTCCCTGCATCACCTTCTTCAGCCCTTCATCTTCCCAGATCTGTTTCGTCATCCCTCAGAGAAGCAAGGGCAAGGGGAAATGAGGGAATGAACACAGCAGTTCTTATAGCTGTTATAATAGCTTTCTGTGCAGAGCAATGAACACAATGTGATTTTTGGAGGGATTTATAAACAAGTTTTGAAGCCACAGAGGGAATATGTTCTTACCCTCAAGGCACATATGCATGCTCATTAATGTTAATGGAAGCTGCAAGCAATGAACAGAAAATAGACCAGGCAGTGGTAAGAGACACGAAACTCTGTTACCCACTTGGGAATCACACAGTGCCCAGGACCTGGCAGTTGGTACTTTAGCTGTGTTCTGTTAGTCTAGCCTGTGTATTTAGTGACTTTTTAAAAAATTCTTCTTAATTTAACAAAGTTGCTTTATGTATTCCTCCTCTCTCTTTTCACGATAGGATGTTGCTCATTTGCTGAGACTCTGCACCAGGGTTAAAAAAGCCCAAAATTAAATGTGCAGCTCCCCTGCAGTACAGCTATTGCTCTGCTCTCAAGAGTGATGGAAGCTGTGATGTTCTTGATAATGGAAAAGCCTTAATAATGTGAGTTCAGGGAGTGTTTTGCTGATTTACCAGATTAACTGCAAATCCAGCCAGTCCAGGAGGAGCTGCCTGCCCTCAGCTGAAGCCAGCAAGCTCTGCTAAACATTTGTGACTCCTGCTGTGAACATGTGGGCTTTTCTGCACTCTCAGTGCAGAGCCCCAGTGCTCCAGGGCTCAGGACAGTTTATAAGCCTGGTCACAAGCCCAGGTCCAAACTGCTGGTGAATTCACATTCTGTCCTGGAATTAGCTAGACCATCTCAGACCTAAGAGCAGTGTTGGGCATAATGCAGACACAGTGTATGGGAGATTTTCTCAGGCTGCTGTCCTCTGACTGTAAAGGTCATTGTAGCCCCTGGACATGCCAACAAGGCAAGGAAATGTGAGCCACTCATTCATGCAGTTACCTGGGATCTAGGACAGAGTATTAGCATGGGTTTCACATATGAAAGTCACTGGGCTGTTTTTAGAGCCAACCCACTCCTGGAAATACTTCACATGTGCTCTTTGAGGTGTCCAAATCAATAATCTCTGCCAGGAAGACCAGACTGAAGAGGGAATCTCTGAAGAAAGCTAAAGTGTGGGTGGTCTTGTTCACTGCACGGTTAGTTTGCAGCCTCAATAGACAGACTCTATGTAACTGTAAGGTTATAATATCAATAAACCTATCCATTGTCAGCAGGTCACTGTAAGTCATCATATTGGTGACTTTATTTCATTTTTTGTTTTGTTTATACCTCAGGGGATCATAATACTGAAATATTACAAGCTGAAATACTATGAAAAACTAGATTCTTGCATTATTTTGCTTCACTGAATGGCTCTGAAGTCAAGGCCAGGAGAGGAGGGGAGGAGAAATCCAGGTTAATTCTCTTGCTTTGTTTTGACAGCACATCACAAATTGTTAAGTAAAATGAAATGCCTCTGAAACTGCAAAAATAGCAATCTGAGAATACTCCTACTACACTTCTGTTTTGCATATTGTTTTTGGCATGTTTTTCTGTTAAAGGCATTGTGGACAAATGAGTAAGGGCTTGAGGGATCAGACTGAAATCCTGAAGCCCCTGTTTACTCTCAGAGCTGGTCTGTGATAATAGATATGTCTAACAAAATTAATTTGGAATTAAAGACAAAAGCCACAAAACAGCTGCATTTTTTATTATACAGCAAGTGCATTGAATTTCTACCTCTTTGTCTTACCTTATTTTTAACGGGTGCCCTAATTCTCTTCTCACTTTAACAATCAAATGAGATAAATCCTCATGGAGTGAAACATGACTGAGCTCTTAAAACGTTTTGTGCCCCCTGCATTCACGTTGGCTTTACTGGGAATGCACAGTGCTTACAGAATCACATGCCAAGAGATTCACGTCTAGCTCCAGGTGAGATCCTGTCATGGCCAGCCTCTCTTTCATTGGTAGCTTCTTTCTAATGACTGAGTACAGTAGTCTTGGTTGGTGCACTGGTTTGCTGCCTTCATCCCTTCCACTTGGCTTAATGCTGGATGACATCAGGAAACATATGCCTGACACGCTGCAACTGTGTTTGGCACTTCATGCTTGTCCGTCTGTCCGTCCATGTGCGAACGCTGCTGTGCTGGGGTAACGTGCACAGCACTGACAGCTCCACAGAGCACAGCTCCCTCCTTGCACTGCCATCAGCTTGCCTGGAGGTCACAGTGTACCATCCTGGGCCTTTCACAGATGCAAGAGGGGAAAGTATAAAACGATGCACACATAATTTTAGTGCTGTTTTATTGGCTGTAACTTTAAACTGCTGGCATGTCAGACGAGAAGTGCATATCCCAAAGTCTGAGGTGGTTTGTAGCTAGCTGCTAGTTCAGGGTGGGGAAAGGCTTAGAAGTGGGCAGTAAAAAGCTGGAGCATGGTGTACTTGACTTCAGCAAGAGCTTAATATCCATTTCCAGTACAATGTATAGTATTTGCCGTGGCTCCCATAATTTCTCTGAGACATTCATAAAGAATACCTTCAAATTCACTGCCCTCTTGCACACAATGATTGAAGAATTATAGCTCCCCTTATGCTTAGTGATAAAACCAGTACTACAAGTACAGGACTCTCTGAGCATGAACACACCTGGAAAAAACCAGCAGTACTGCCTTTGGGTTGTTGGCCCTAACAGGGCTTTGTGGGATTAAGGAGATTGCTGGCATTCTCCTCTCCATGCATGACTGCAAAGGGAGCTCTCTCCTATTTCCTCTTGGTAGAATACCAAAGGATGGACTGGCTATAAACCTTGCCTTAGAATCACTGGGGTGATGCCAGAAGTCTCAGTTTCAGTGGGGTTAGAATTTTGTTTATGACAATGGAAGATTCTTAATATTTGAATTTTGGTAAATAGGATAGTAAGCAACCTTTTGATTAAAAGAAAAAAAAAATCCACAACCAAAAAAGCAGACATACCAAAGTGTGCCAAGCATAAACTTGAAGCTATAGGACTGGTGTGGATGCAAAAGCTTGATAATATGTCTAGCCTACTTATTTTCTTAATTATGAGTGTTTGCAAGCAAAGGCATGAAGACTCAAAATGTTCTATGATTCTGAATTTGTTATTTTCTGTTAAAGGTGAAATAATTTTTACTGGTGGTATGGCCAAATATCTGCAGTGACTCATTGCCATATGATCCCAGTTCTGCAAATGTGTGCTTGCATGTCAGTAAGCGTTAAGCCAAATGGAGACTTCTGTAAAATAATACTAAGCATTTTCTCCCAGGGGTGTAAATGGAGGAATAGCCACTGGCTCAGATGACCTTGAGCATTTCACTTGTCTCTCAGTGTCACAGATTCCTCCTTTGTAACACACAGATAGTGATAAAAACTTTGTTTAGTGAGGTAATTTGCAATCAGCTTATGATGAGAATGTTTGTGCTCACATTGAAAACTTGAGCGGATGGGACACTGCTTTTGTGAGCAGCGCTGTAGAAAGAAGATTTTGAGTAGAGAAGGGAATATGTGAAAAACACTGCCCTTGCTAATGTGAAATTCCACACACCTGGCAGGGTTTAATTTGTGAACTGAGGACAGTCACTGTGGAAGCCAAGATTTCAAGCAGCCACTCAGTGTAGGAATTGCTCAAGTTCCCTTTCCCAGCCTCCTGTGGGTATTACTGATGCTGCAGAGTGTGAATAAGGATGGCAAAATCTGATCTGCCTTTATGGTGAAGCCTGAAATGCTGAATGCCAGGGGTTTACAGAACAGACAGTCCCAGGAGATGGTGTGTAACAACACCCACAGAGCTCAGGCTGTTCTGAGCTGCGCTCTGCCATGGACTGTGCCTTGGTGGTGGGCATGAGTTCCTGCAAAGAGCTTCACTTCCAATAAACAACAAAATTATGCAAGCTGTAAACACTAGGTTATAGCAATAACTTCTGCTTTCCTCTTCATTTTTCTGCTCCATCTTTGCCTTTTCATCCTCCATCTTGCTTCTCAGCTGGAACAATGAGGTCAAGCCTGACATTTGAAACAGGAGATGCTTCTCCTAAAGCTTGTTTGGAACTGCCCAAAACTCTGTCAAAATGGTATTGTCCACTGCAGTCATACCAGCTGAATTTATAGGGATTAGGCCCAACTGCTTGACCCTTGCAGATCAACACTATTACAGGCTCTACTAGTTTCACTACACTATCTTCAAATAAATGCAGGATGGAATGATAGATGCCAGGTACACAGAGAAGCTCTAAGTGTGAGGCAGCTGATAACATGTGGCCTGTCTGTAATTTTGTCAACAATTTTTTTAGAGTTGAGGAGAGAGGAGTCACCCCTGTGGAGATGGAAGTAAAATTAATAGCTGGGAGGCATTTTTCCTAAAGCTGATTACAGTGAGTATTTCATACCACTCAGCCTCTGACCATAGTGCTGTTGCTGTTACATTTCCAGGCACTGCCTGTGAGCTGCTCAGGCAGCATTCTGTCCACTTCAGCTGTCATCATATTCATCCAAATATGTTCAGTGACAACTTACAGCAACAGCTTCTCCAGGCTCACCTTGTGGCCTTTTGGTGAAGGAAAGAGTGCCCCTTTCACTGAACTCTTGTTCATTGTGGCTCATTTGCTTTCTGCTGCTCCTGCTGTGGTGACTCATCTGACCCTGGCCATCAACCTTGTGCTTTGTTTTGAAATGTGAGCTCAGTGGTGGCGGAAGGAGCTGCTGGATGTGTCATTCAGTGGAGCTTTGTACAACTGCCTCAAGAAAGGACTGTACAGAGCCCACTGGACTTCTAGGGGAGAGGGCGTTGCTGAAATCTGCTGGTTCCTTGCTGATGCAGGAGCCAAGGAAGCACAGGAGCCTCTGTGGGGAATAGCTGGACACAGCACATCTCGTGTTGAAGCCCCCAAGAGCCCAGTATTCTGCACAATACCACCTTGGTGTATTCTGCAAAATACCACCTTGGTAGGCCTGCCAGTTTGATTTAATGGGCTGCAATTATTTTAGAAGCTCGGCAAACAGATTGTTACTTATATAAGCAAATAATGCAATTGACCTACTTATGTTAGCTGTAAATAGAAGATAGGCATTGCTGTGGATCTGAAAAACGAGGAGTCTCATATCTCTGGATAAATTATTCAAGTCTTTGCATATAGTAATTGCTAGACTTCTGGTCTGGTTGTTTGTGAACCAAAACAACAAATCAAGTGAGCAAATACAGACTATTTTTCTAGATAAATAAAGTAGGTGAGTTAAACTTAGTGTTTCATTTAGCATTTGCTCTTGGTCTAGCTTGATTTCCTTCTTTACCATTTCTCCAGTAAATAATGTTGGAGTCCACTATTTGGGTGCATGTCCTGGTTTTAGGAATCCCCCAGAGCCAGGAAGTCTTGCAGAGATTTGTTTCATTCAGTGTCTCTGTGAGCACTGGGTCAGAGAGCCTGTGTGCTGTACCATCTCCAAAAAGTTCATGA
Source organism: Hypocryptadius cinnamomeus (assembly GCA_013400635.1). Classification (NCBI taxonomy): domain Eukaryota; kingdom Metazoa; phylum Chordata; class Aves; order Passeriformes; family Zosteropidae; genus Hypocryptadius; species Hypocryptadius cinnamomeus. The sequence goes on from VYZP01059208.1 coordinate 29,268, forward strand.
AAGTTCAGCAAAGGATTTCCCACATTGTTGCCCTCAGCTGTCCCAGCCAGTAATAGATAGCAGTGCTGTTCCTGTGAAGCCAGGAGCTGCTTTCAGCCTGAGGTCTGCTCTGTTACCAGGAGCATCAACAGATAATGCCACAGAGGCCTTCAGTGCCTTTGGGCAGCAAGGAACAGGAAAAAGCAACTCAGCCCTGAAAGGGTCACTGCTGTTGTGGTGTCCTCTACACACCAAGCTCATGTGATGCGGGTGACTAAGGCATGTCTTGATGGGACTTAGCTCTTCACTCACCACCAGAAGCTTCCCTTTCTGGACAGAGATTTTTCTTTTTACAGGCCAACAGAAATGCTGCTGCACTTGAGCCATCCCATGGCACAGCTTGTAGAAACTCAGAGCATCACCATCTTCTGTGTGGTAGTCAGGGAATCTGACACTTAAGGAATAAGATAATTAAGGATACAGGGTAGCTGCAGACAGGGAGAAGGGGCAGCTAGTGCAGGATGGCAGCTCCATGAGAATTGTACCACAACAAAAATGCTGATTTTGGGGGGGTGGGGAAGGCTGGTGTCACCCATTGTTCTCTGTGCGAAGTGCTGTCAGTTTGTGGGGAGCTATAAGAAAAGAGCAATAGCAGTTAATTCACAGTAAACCAGCAAAATCTTCAGGTTTCATTTTCACAAGGACAGTCAAGACTCCATAAATGGTGCTATAAACTAGAAGGGCTATACTGATGTTTCTGCTCTACGGCTGTTTTACTGTTTTACTGTACTCTGCTGTGAGCATGCTTAACCCTTCAGTACTCCAGCTCTATACAGGCTCCTGCATGAGAGACACCAATGAACAGGCACACAGACTTCATAAATTGATTTGTCTGCATGCATGATTCAGTAGTTCTATTTCCACATTCTTCACTAATGATGCTTCTGATAGAGAAATTTCCATACCAATTGCCTTTCTCTAGAATTCCTCCAGACTATATAGAGTTACAGAAATTTTTATTGTCACTGTAACACTGGTTGCAAAACCTGTTTTGCATATTGCAGAGTTCAGAATGAACCAGAACTTCGAAAATACTCATTGCATGTGTGGGCAGCAATTTGAGGATCTTTCCTCAGTAATCCTCCCACCTCTCTGTCCTCAGAGCCTCTTCTGGAACTTCTATAACTCAAACCCATGCATTGCCAGAGATCTAGCCCTTTGTGTCTGGTCATATTAGTTGAAGGATATTTTTCTAGATGGGTACCCAGAGAGTCACCTAAAAGAAGTTACTGTGAGATTTTCATTTGCCTCCACTTGCACTCAGCACACCAGTTTTCCTGTAAAAGGAGGATGATTCAAATTGACTATTCTTTCCCTAATTATCCAAAGCCTTGCTTTTTCTGCCTTACCAGGCCTGTGCCATCTGACGATAGCTTTTAGCCTCAGTGAATAGTACAAAACAGCTTGATTGCAAATAATTTGTAATTATTTCCCAAATATCCCTTTCTTTTTTTCTTTGCCTATTCAATGTTATCTGGAAAAATTGGGGACATCAATTTAAAAGACAAGAATGTGAAGTTCAAAATATAGGAGAGCACAAGGCTGGGCATTCAGAAGGAGACATTCACTTTGTAATTTTTCATAAGTTTTTGGAGACCTTTGCACTCTAGGAAAGGGTAATTGGCCAGGTGGAGATACAGAGAAGTGAGGGCCTTGTTCCATGAGGACAATGCTATTTTGAGAGCCAGATTTTTTCTTGAGAGAAATGCATTCTCTGATGTTCCAACTGTTGATGATGTTTCAATAATCACTTGCTAGGATGCATCTTTATGTGTATATTTTATGGCTGTTCACAGTGTAGGAGTATTTGCCTTCAAATATTTCTTGGAGAAGAAAAGGTGCATGTTCAACACTACATTTCTCCAATAACTACATTTAATTTTTTTTGTTTCCTACTCTTGTTTTCCAATGATAGGAATCACTGTGCAAGTTTTGATACAAACAAATAAGTTAAAATAAAATCCTTGTGTAAAATGCCTAAGAGCCTAACATGGCAGAAGAGAAATATTGAAAGGTGGCATTAGGAGGTAAAATGATAGATGAGGCCCCGTGGCCTATAAAAAGAGATCATTTAAACTTAGGTTTCCTGAGTGTTAATCTTTTCCACAGTTCAGACCACTGTGTCTTTTAAAAATCAGTTTCACTAAGACTATTTGAACTTCATCTACAGAGATAACAAAATCTAACCCAATAGAAGCACTTTTAGGCCCGAAATCATTCCTTCATTGAATCTATAGCCTCTTGTAGAAATTGAAAGGGAAAAATTTTTCTGCTTGTGGTTTTATTCTGTTTGTTACAGTGAACAGAAAAATTCACGGGACTGGCCTATGGAATGCAAAAGCTGGAAAATATCCAAAAGAAAATATAAAATAGCAAAATAAATTTTAATTTTTAGATGTTTTCACTCATTCCTTATACAGTGAGCAAATAATAAACAACAATCTAAACATATTTTAATATTTCAGTCTCTCCTTAAAGAATAAAAATATACTTCAGAAGGATAATACAACAAGCATTCTCTATTTCCAAAATTAACTATGAAAGGGAGATTATCTGGATATGTCTGAAAGCTATGCATAACCTTTGCACTACAAATATCTCATTTCAAAAATGTCATATTCTCCTTATACAGTAGGGCTTCCATAAGGCTATTTTAAGCACAGTGCTTTTGGCTTTGAGATGAGACCTGGAGTTACCAGAGCTGCAGCTCTTGTTTCCCTTAAAGTTAGTTACATCCAGATAGTTGCTTGGAAGGAGTGCCCTACTGAACACAGAGAGTTGACTCTTGTTTGCAAGGATCATTGTGCCTCCAGTTTACCAGCTGTGGTAGTTTGGGTGGCTCTGATGCAAACAAGGAGGTGCTGGCACAGCATTCAGAGCCCCCAGGGCAGCTCCTGTGGGGACAGAGGCCATGGAGCAGTGCTGAGCATCATCCCCTGAGCACCTCCCATGTGCTCCACCTCCCCACAGGCCTGGTGCTCTCTTGTGCTTGTGTCTGTAATAGAAGAACTCACAAGAGGTTTGTGGCGCACTCTGAGATGGATGTTTGAGGAAAGCTGCACCTGGTGGGGAAAGAAACAATTCTCACTTTTATTTCTTCCACTTAGGTTTGGATCAGGACTCGTGTCTGATGCATACAAGGGGCAGAGTCTCAACACAAGTTACAGGCAGCAGTTTAATCAAGGACATAGTAATTCATGTTGGAAAGCACTTAATTACTCCATGTTTAGAGCAGACAACATGGCAGTATGTGTATCACCAATATGCCAGCGTGGTTCACTTTTCATAGAAGTTTATGTTCTCAGCAGGCACCAAATGCTTTTTCTGCCTGATAAATGTCAAGTACTTTAAGCAATCTTGCCTGTTCCTCTCTGGAGATTGCCAAATAATTTCCTTTCATTGGGTTTGGGATCTTGCCAGGGCTTCTACAATCGTGCACATCTATCCCTGCCAAATGTTGGTAACACCGGAACTGCACAAACACTCCCTGCTCCTTTCATTGGCTTTGCACAGCTCTGTCTAGCTGCAGGATTCCTGTTACTTTTCTCTGGGCTGGAGCAATAGTTCATGATTCATATTCCATTAACAGGTGTGCTGTAGAGTTCAGCCCTTGCCAGGGAGCTGTGTTTCAGAGTAGAAACTGTTGTTAAATAAATTCAAGTGTCTTGCACCACAGTCTTCCTAAAGATAATTCAGTTTGCCTCCTGAATGTCCTCCTGCACCTGTGGGAGTTCCTAGTGGGTGTGAACAGTTCCTCTGTTCCTAGTAATGACAAAAAGTTTTCTTTGTTATTAATTCTATCCATTTACCTGTGTATTTTCTCTAGTGAGTCTTATAGCAGCAAAAGTTCATGCTCGGAGGAGCATATAGGAAGTAACTTTTAAGGTTTGTAAAATATTTAAACAATTTAGTTAAAAATTCTAGTTTTAAAAGTCCAATTTGTCATGAAGGGAAAAAGATCTCAGTAACACACAACCTCCTGGAAATAGATGGTTTAATAAAATAAACTGCAGGAGAGGAAAAATGCTTTAAATAGCAAATGGAAAGTAAATCACCTTGTCATGTTTTACCCTGTCTCATACAGCAGAACTGGGTCATTTGACCTTTTTGTTGATAATGTCACCAATATATTCTAGGCTAGTGCTACATATCATGCAATGGCAGATGAGGCTCTGTGTGTCATTGTGGTACTTAATTTCAACCCATGCAAAAACACAAGGCTGGATGGCAGAATGTCAATCGTTTTTCCTTGACATTTCTCATTTCCTCATTTGTAATGTAATAACCTGTGGATGTTGTATATGGGAACTCCAACACCCAAGGACAGGTTTAGGCAGTGTAGTAGAACCTCTTCAGCTGGATAAAAATTGTGAAAATGGAATGAGGGAAGAGGAGAATATGCTTTTTCTAGAAATTTAAAAACACAGTACTTTTGACCACTTTTAGCTGGATTTAGAAAAAAAATATCAGTTAACATTAGCTTTGAATGACCACAGCACAAGAGTAACTCAGCTTTTGATTATTTTGTGATCATTAATATCAATCCAGATAAAGACATCAAAGAGTGGGGTTGTGGCTGTAAGACAGAGCCATTCTCAGCATGACACCTGTGGCACAGGAGATGTAAAAGGCAGCACTGGGAAAGGGATCTAAGGAAGCAGAGGAGCAGGAAATGTTCCTTTCTCAGGTATCCATCAGTGAAGGCAGTGTGATGCACAGGGAACTGAAGACTGTGAGCAGCCTGTGTTTACAAAATACAGGATTTTTAAATGTGTCTGGAGTTCAGGTCATGTACAACATATTCACAAATGATCAGGCAGTTCGTGCCAGTTTCATTGACTGTCCCTTCATTTTAAGGACAGCAATCTGAATAAGATTGCTTTTGACAGGGTTGTAAATCAGATTAACAGAGGTTGGAGAGAGGACTGAGATCAAGTTTATGCTAGTAGAATATATAAAAACATAATATACAAATAAGACACTAAACAGAAATGAAATAGTGATTTAGCTGGAAGCAGGCAAGAAAAATCTGCCAGTATTGTCAAATACATCACAAGTAATATTTTCTGCAAAGCCCCAATGATTCTGGTAGCCTACATCTTATTCCCAAAAGTCTAGCCTAATACATTCAAGAAAATTAATTTGGGTTAATTAAAAAGACAAATTTAAAATGCATTAGGATATATCCACATAGTGAAAAACTATCAAGCTACCAAACACTGTTATCTGTGGTAGCTTTTGCATGTCCCTAGCCTGCTGCAAAGTGGAACACATTAATTGGAACCATCATGAAAGTATAATATAATTTTTTGAGTATTTTTTGTTCCTTTTAATTCTGGCAAGATTTCTTTTCCTTTTTGCTTTGTTGTACCTTAGTTATGTGTTAAGCTAAAACAAATGCTACTAACAAAGAGTAGTCTCATTACTTTGTACATGTACACATTCACAGCTCCTTATTCCTGAGCAAAACTTGTTTATCATCTGCCTTTACTGCTACACCTTGTGGGAATTGAACAGAAGTTATTTAGCAGATCAAAGCATGAGTGTGACGAAGTGATAACACTGTTTGAATCCTCCTCTGATAATGACCAAACCATGTTAGTAAGGTGCTTTAATGCAGGTGCTTTAATCCAGCTCTGAGCCAGCATCCTCCCAGACTCAAAATGCTGTCTTTGAGCTGGCAGAGCACTGCCTCACTGCTGGCTTCAGGAATACGTTCATGGCTGTTTCTAAAAGAGAGGTTTCAACTCTGTGAGTGCTGCCTGCCTGGTTTAGCATCAGACATTTGCTGGCTGTTTGCTGATGGGACAGCAGAAGGTGTCTGGAAATTTCTCTGAGCATTGAGTTCAAACTGGCAGATGTGCGGTAGTGAACTACAAGGAGCAACAAAATTTGGAAAGGCAGGAAAGCTACCATTCTAACCTGGCTAGTTTAATTCTCTGTGTTTGTTTGTTTGAACTGGGGAACTTACCAGTGAGGTATCAATTACCTTCTAGAAACATAAGCTAGGTTTAGTGTATGTGATAAATTTTGTTTCTGAACTAGTTTGTTGAGTCTGGTTGGGATAAAAGCTGACTTCACTTAAACATTTAATGAGGCATTTTATTAACCCTAACATTTAATGAGATGTTTTATTAGCTCTTTATGCAAAGTGAACAAAATGCAGTTTGCATGAGTTTTCCTATTGTATAATTCATAAAGGATAATTTCCAAGAAACCCTTGACCTCTCATTTCAAATGAATTTCATCACAATGTTTTGATTTGTAATTTCAAAGACAAGGTCTCTATAAGTAACCAGTGTAGAAAGGATCCAAATCTGTGAGATACTTTGTTATTCCTTGACTTCACAGAAATCTCATTAAGAGATTCACGAGATTCTAACAATATAATAGAGTCCAGATAAATCACTAGAATTATCTCAACAGCAGATTTTATAGTTTGTGTATGAGTATTATCCTTCTCTGTTAGTGCTGAGACAATTGTTGTGCTTTATGCAAGAAGTTACTATAAATAAAAAGGTCTTGATTCATCACTTTGTCATTGGAGAGTTACCTCACTGTCATTCCAATATGACTGTCCAGGTCCTTAACTGTTCTCTTGGAGCCAAATGAAGTTCATTTTGACATTTAGTATTATGTCATTGGCATCTCTTTGGGTCTTCAAAATCCCACAGTGATATTTGAAAAGCATAATATTTAAAAAATGGAAAGTTCTCTGTCCCGAAGAGTTTGGGAGAGAACAGATGTCTCGGAGGAAGGGAAGTGCTCAGTAGTTACTTAATCCTGGAGCGTCAGAGCATTCTGGGGGAAGTCTAGGAGTGTTGAATTGAGTGTTATTTTTATAGTGTTCTATTGATGTAATACCAGAGAAAACCAGCAACAAGCTGATCCCAGGAAATCCATTCCAGAATTATGACACTGTAACAGAGACCCTATGGTTGACAAAGTGTGTTACAGGCTTCTGATGAGTTTATGTTCTGTTCTGTTTTCAGTGTCAGCCAAACCAAGACCTCACAGTGATGAGTACACAAAGAAAATTCCACCTCCTAAGCCGAAACGAAACCCAAACACTCAGCTAAGCACATCTTTTGATGAAACATATATCAAAAAGCATGGCCCTATGAAGACAACCCTCACTAGGGATGCCTCGCTCTCGCAGGTCAGCAGTCCTGCTCCAGACACAGAGGAAGAGGAGCCTGTTTATATTGAAATGGTTGGGAATATTCTCAGAGACTTCAAAAAAGATGAGGATGACCAAAGCGAAGCGGTCTATGAGGAGATGAAATACCCTATATTTGATGACGTAGGCCAAGACTCAAAATGTCAATGTGAATATGACCATCACACTTGTTCTCAGTGTGCTACTCCCACAGTGCCTGACCTAGATTTCACCAAGTCTTCAGTGCCATCTACTCCCAAGGGCTTGCTTTGTGACATACCCCCGCCATTTCCAAACCTGCTTTCTCACAGACCTCCACTGCTGGTGTTCCCACCAGCACCAGTGCAGTGTTCCCCAAATTCTGACGAGTCTCCTCTAACTCCACTAGAGGTCACAAAGCTTCCTGTCCTAGAAAATGTGTCTTACATCAAACAGCAAGCTGGAGCTTCTCCATCCTCCCTGCCACCTCATACACCAGGCCATCAAAAACTGGAGAAAGACCAGACAGTATCTCATGGAACTAGCACCCCTGGGCACACCTCCTCACCTCCTCATCCTTCTACCTTATACAGAACGCAGTCTCCACATGGTTATCCTAAAAGTCACTCTGCCTCACCTTCTCCTGTCAGTATGGGTAGGTCTCTTACCCCCTTAAGCCTCAAAAGACCTCCACCTTATGACTCTGTACATTCAGGAAGTCTCTCAAGAAGCTCTCCATCAGTGCCTCATTCTACAGCCAGAAACACATTGCAGGAAGGAGGGAAGATGGTCAGTGTGTCGGTCAGCACCTACGGGTCATCCTCTCAGAGCAGTTCCCGCTCTCGGACACCCACCAGTCCTCTGGAGGAGCTAACCAGCCTCTTCACCTCAGGACGAAGTCTCCTGAGGAAATCCTCCAGTGGCAGAAGATCCAAGGAACCTGCAGAAAGTAAGTCCTTGATGTAATTTTTCCTCATCTTTGTTTAATAATATATGCTACTGTACTTTTCTAAATCAAATGCTTGCAAAAATTAAATAACTCAGAATTCAGAATTCCTTATAGAAATTTCCTGTAATGAAAAGAAAAATGATTATTGCTTTAGTCTTCATATTGTTATATTTCTAAGGTTTTTAAGTATCCATATTGCACTTAGAAGTATAATTCATGGCTTGGTCTTGCAAAAAGAGTCTGTTCTCATTAATTTTTCCACAGCTGTAAAGGTTCCATCTGAATTGGGATCTTCCAGCCTTGTCACATCCTGCCTTTCTTGATGGATGCTAAGACAGTAAGCAGCTTGTAGCAAAATAAGCAAATAAAAGCTGTTGAGGGTTATTTGCAGAGATCCACTGATTGCCCTTAATTTGGCCAGAAATCCTGGAAAATATGATGACAACCAAAGGTACCAGCTTAACCTTGGTTAAGCCTGGGGCAAAGGTTAAGGCTGATGATCTTGGAGGGCTTTTCCAACCTGAATGGCTCTGTGATTCTGTGTAAACCATTCCTCTCCTTCTATGCTGTGCCATGGAATATCTCTTTCAGCTGGACTGGTGTGACTGGTTGGAAGGTTGTGCTGTGAATTGATCTGAAAACCAGCATAACCTATAATGCACATAACCTGTAAACCCACACAGGAAGAAATGCACAAAAGGAGGCTGTGCAGGAAAACCTTAAGCCAATATTCACTTGTCATATGCTGTGTCATAAAATCAATGTTCCATATGCATTCAGGTTTCCACCATGTACACCATGTACTTCTGAGCTAGTGAAATATGGAAACTCCTTTTGGAATCAACGGGAGTCACATGTGTGAAAGCAGAACCAGGCACCAGTGTTTCTGTTGCAAAAATGTTCCTGTTCAGTGGGTGTCCTGCAGTGGAAGGTCTTTCTAACACCTCCTGTCTCAGTGCAAAGCAGACTTGAGATGCCTTCTCCTCCACTCCAGTAAAAATCTGTTTATGACTTTGAATTGTTGACACCTGCCTGATGAAAAAGCTGTCTTTGGAGAGCAGCTGATCTCATGTTTGTGTAGGTACTATATTATAGCTATTGACAGCTCTGTGTATGATAAACTGCACTGGTTTATACCTGATAAAAGAGAGTGTTCTGGTTTCCAGGCTACTGCATCACTGTGGAAGGGAAGTGAATTCCACACCATGTTTCTGGTTGTGTTTGTGCTGCTCTGTTATGTCACCCATCACAGTGTGGCCACAGCACTTTGGGGCATGCTCGGGGTGCTCAGCAGGACACCCGCTCTGGGTTTCCATGGGCAGAGTGGTCTGCCTCGCACCTCTGCAGCTGAGTGAGGACATGCCTGTCTGTAAGAATGGTGGCAATGGGTTAGGCTGGCCTACAACTCATCCCTCCTGACTCAATGGCTCCACTTCTCCAGCTTCAGTGTTATTCTTGTTTATCTCTGTGCACATCCGGAACAACAACTCTGCAATCAGGAGGTGAAGGTGAGACTAGAGTTAGCAAGATACTGAGGGTACTAGTTGGTGCAGCAGTTTGCTTAATTTGCCTTTAGTATTTTCATGGCCTGTAGTCATTAATCCTGTTTTATGAAAGTCTCAGCTCCATGATTCAGTAGGGTTTCATTAATTGATTGCAGTAGTAAAACCACAGTAACACCAGATTTGTGTGCTGGATGGAAGCAAGTTTGTATCTAAAAGGGAAGATGATTCTTGTAATTGGGAACAATTATGAGGGATGTGATGTGACATTTATAAAAAATTTCAGTGAAATGCTAGGGAGATTTTGGCAGGTAATACCAAACATTATTAAATAGGCTTCTTATTCATAAGCGAGCAGAAATCCCCTGTAAATCCCATGCTACACCAGTTCTGCCTGTGAGGTTTGTGCACTCACCAGTGTAATCAAGTTTGCAACCTGGAGAAATTCCTGCCATGAATATTGCAAGTCTGGGAAATTTCAGCATGTCTGTGCTGCTATCTCATACCTATCTGCAGAATACGTTTGCTGTATTCTACTTGACTGAAACTGAATGCAAAACTTTTAAAGGATTTTCACTGATAAATTTAAACTAAATATTGCCCTGCAGATCTGTACCACGAGCAGCCTTGTTGGCCTCTCAAGGAGCACTGTCTTTGCTCCTTAGGAAGTAGAAATGTGTTCCTTATTGGCCACAAACGGTAAGAACAAGAGAGATATGAAATTGAAATTGTGTTCATTTATTTAAGAAAAATACATTCATGTTATAAATAGACACCAGTGGTGAAAAGACTCTGGAGTACAGCTGTGTTGAGTAAATGAACAGACTGCCCACCTAATCCGATTGTAATTTGTCTGGTATTTACAGTAGGACTTAATCCTGTGGGATTACTGCCCTGAGCAAGAATCAGGTTTGTGTTCAGATATTGCAGAGGTAGAAGACACTTTAAGATTTATAGAAAACACATACAAGTCTTGCATTTTATGTCTTTCAATTCTACACTGAAATGATCCACCATAAAGAATCTGAATTGGGAGATTTGAACATGGCATTTGACCAGACTGCCACATTTACACGTCATGATTTACATGGTGATAGACAGGGGAGGCTGGGCTACTCATCTGATATGTTAAGGAAACTTTGATCCTTATTGTCCTGTTTTCTAAAAACCCTTTTTTATGCTTTTAACATTTTAAATATATATTACAGACAATTATGGAAGTGGGGAGAAAATAACAAAGAAAAGTAAATTGTAAGGCCAAATCAGAAATGAAAAAAATATTGGTGGAACATTATGAAAAAAATGCAAAAAGATGGAGACAAGCCTACAGAAAACTGAAGAAAGGTGTAGAACATGAAGAATGTGAAAGAGTGGAAAAGATAAATATTACTAATTGTCACTGACTGTTCCTTAATCCTTTCTGTGTTTGTGTGGGATACCATGGCAGTGTGCCTTAACACTTGTCAGACCCCTGTGAAATACAATGTCAGTCCTTAGAGGGAAACTATTTAAAGGGTACCAGCACTTGGGCTGCTGCACTGTGCCCTTTTCTGAAGCAGCTGGAAGGTGTTTAAGTGTAACCACTTGATCCAGCTGTGTGGAACCACACAGTCCCTTTGTTGTCACTGTGCACCCTGAGTGTCTGTGTCACCTGTGTCCTTCAGTAAAGAAGGATTTATGGAGGGAGAGGAAGGGAATGATCTGAAGCTTTTCTGGAGCTGTATTTGCTGCTTCTCTCATTTCTGCTCCACAGAAACACGCTGTACTCCATGAGCACTGGAGTCATGTGCCTGAAGGCATCCCCACATCCTACAAAGCAGGGCAGAGGCTGCTGTGCGTCTGCACTGCACTGCCTTTCAGCTGTGTGTGGCTCCAAGGCTTTCTTTGTGAGATGGTCCTGTAAATCCTTGTCAGGACTGGCCTTTCTTTCTGTATATTGATTGTTCCCATTTTTTAAGGCTTCTGTTTCCTCACAGTTTCCGGGGAACTTCGTGCCAGTTTCAAGTGGTTATTGCAAACATTCACCCTAATGAAGTGCACAAGAGAGCAGTGACCTCAGCTGGGTGCTCTGACTCTGGATGAGCACAAGGTGTGAGATCAAAACAAGTGATGCAGCTCAGGTTTTTGTTTTCCTAAGCTGCTCTGCAGGGCTTCAGAGCTGCTTTGGCATTTGCCTATGAGGAGTTTCACTCTAGAGCTTCTAGTCACACAAAGGGAGGAAATTTGTGAACGTGCTACTTTGAAAAATCAGTTGTAGTGATTGAAAATTGGGATAATTATTAACATTTCCTGTTCCTGGCTGGTACTGAATTAATAATCTAAACATATCGAATAGTGTGAGGAGAGGAGGGATGCTGAAGTAGCTCAGTTGTTTAAAAGGATTTTAGGCTGACTTCTGGCAGCTGAGACTTAGAGTAGAATTGTTATTTTTTTTTCTTTTTTTTTTTCTTTTTTTTTTTAATGCTGCTCATTTCCNTTTTAAATGCTGCTCCTTTCCAGGAAGCTAGAAATCCTAGAGAAGTATTGGATGTCCCATCCCTGGCAATCCAAGGCCAGATTGGATGGGGCCCTGAGCAACGTGAGCTAGTGAATGGCATCCCTGCCTGTGGCAGGGAGGTTGAAACTAGATGACCTTTAAGGTCCCCTCTAATTCAGGTCATTCTGTGTTTCTCAGTCAGCTTTGGGTTCCTCATTAGATAGAACACTGTGATGGAGAACAGAGTTTGGGCAATGCATCAAGTGAAAATTCACCCCACGTGGGCCCATTTAACCTGTATCTTCATGCATTAAGTCCCGAATGAGAGGCACAGGGCAGGATTTCAGTTGATGTATTTCTAACAGAGTTAGGATGAGAAACACTGGCCGAAGCAGGGTGGGACTGGGATGGCATTGTGTGCATTCTTATTTGTATATCTGCTCAGCTTCTGTTGTCCTGAAGAGGAAACTTGCCTGTATGATGAGGCATAAAAACCATTATAGAGACTTTATTACATCCATTGCTCAACTACTGCACATCTGCACTGCTACACTAGTTTTAGCATTAGAGACTATTTGAATGCCTATCTCATTTCTAACCTCTAGGTTAATATTTTTCCATACTTTTATCCAAAAGGATGTCAGCCTAATTCTCTGTTCCCTTTTCTGCATTGTAGCCATTGATTCTATGCGGTATGAATGCTATATTCAGTCTAATGAGACATCTACAGCTTTTCAGTTATTCCTGAACCTTTGAGCCAGAGGTGTACTGATTTCTCCATCACTGAAGAACTTACTATTATTTCCATAATAGTAAGATTTTGTAATCTGATGAGCCATGATATGTGTGGGATTAAATGAGGTGATCAAAATAGTCACTTCTCATTTGACAGTCCTGAAAGTAGGTCTGAAAGCAAACACTTCATGGCAGGAGGGGAAAGTGCCAGAGGAAAAAGTAGAAACACCAGCTTTGAAGAGAATGACACTCATCCAGCCCTGGAAGGATATGATCTTACCTCAGCTAGTTCCATGTAGTCGAACCCCAAGAGGCCTGACTTGCTACATCTATTCCAACCTACCAAGATATCAGCAAGCCAAGGAGTTGCAGCATCAGAAACACTTTCTGCAGGTGCTCCTTGTGAGTGCATATTTGGGGCAAGAACTGTGGACACCTGCACCCACAAAGGTCATGATCTTCCAGGGTCACCTGGGGGAGCTCTGTCCTCCCCTAAGGGACAGGTCTGTTGTGGGCTGTGCCATGTTGTGGGACAGCACTGAAAATGCCTGAATTGTACACATGGGGATGACCAGCTATGATCAGCATCCTTCAGGAGCCAAATTTCTGAGGAAAAACAAGATTTACTTTGCAGTTCAGTGGTCTTGAGTGCTGCTTCAGCCATCCCTGAGTAGACCTGAGATCTCTAGCAAAGGAAGGTGTGCACTGGATTAAGTATTTTGGGCTTGATCAGCTAATCTGGCCAGCTGGAGACTTGTTGAAGCTGACATGTGTTCCCCAATTAGTAATCATAGACAATAATTGGAAAGAAAAATCATAATGTGTCAGTAGGGTCTTTCAGCTAAGCCCACAAAAGGCAGGAAAATATCAATTCACCCGGGCTCTAGTCTAAAGGGGAAGCAGTGAGCTGCAAAGCAAAGGTGCAAATGGGAAATGTGTGGAAGCACCCACAGCAGCCCTGTGGCACCTTGCACATCCCAGCATGATAATTCCATGCCACAGCTCCACCATCACTGCCCCATTTTGCATTGCAGGACTGTAATTCCATTCTTTCTCAGCGCCAAGGGTAATGTCAGGTTTAAGAACTTGTTTCCAATGGATAAATCAATGGACACCTGTTCCTTGATTGAAATATATGCTGTGTGTTTACTGTCTTGCTGCTCTCACACAAAAGTGAGTATGGCCATTTTAAGGGCATTTAGTCATCCAAGTCATTGATGGTGGGATGTTCCTCCATGCTTAGGATGAAGGAATGTCTCTGTTAGATGCAGTTATTAAAACAGAAAACAAGCATTTTGAGACAATATGCAATACTTTTGCTAATTGGCACCATGGCATTGTCTCATCTTCTAATTCAGCAATTTAGGCTCATCAGGAAATCAGGCCCTCCCGGGATTCTGAGGGTATGCAGAAGCATTCAAGAAGACATAATTTCATAAATAATTGCTCAGGTTTTTCTGGAAACAGCTGCTGTCTCTGATTGATGTATACAGATTTATTTATTCCTTCTGTTTATGTTACTTGACTGCTTGATAAAATTTCTTTTTCTGAAGAAGAAATAAACTTGTAAGGGGTGAAAAAGAGATAAAGTTATTCTCTCTCTGTTGCATTTCAAGTAAAAGAGGGTTTCAGGTAAAGAAATGAAAAAGACATTCTCTTTAGGTTTAATGTACAGCAAGATATGAGACGTCTGAAAGTTGTCAAAAATAGAGGGTGAAAAATGCCTTAAATTCACTTACTGGCACTCACTTCACTATATTGTAAATAAGCATAGGAGCATGTGCTGCACTTAAGGACATGGATAATGATAATAGCTTCTCAGTTTTAAGTGCCATTGATTTTCCCCACTCCCCTGAACAGAGCTTTCTAAGCCAGAGAAATATCTTGACCTTTAGACCAAATCCTCAGCACTTATAAATCACCACTTTTTATTTGAAATCAGGAGAGGTACTCCAGTTTACACCATCTGTGTCTCTGGCTTCAAGAAAATAAATGTGTCCTTTGTGACTAGAACAGCTTGTATTCAAAATGGTGCAGTGATACAGCAGGATGCTGAACTGGAGAGTTTATTGCCTTTCTGTTTCAAGCAGGACCACACAATTTATTACCAACTTATGGGTGCTCAATCTTAATGGCAAGAAATGCTTAATCTGGTGATGTTTTCCATAAGCGTATATTGGCTTCAACGAAACTGCTAAATGCATTTTTTTTAAATTTCCCACTGTGGTTTTTTCAGAGCATGTCGTGTCAGGGTAGGGTATCAGGTCCTATTGTGAAAGAACTAAGAAAAAAAGGAGGGAGGATGGGAATGGAAGTGCTTTGGTTTAATAGAATGGTGCAGGGTTATTTATGCTTCCTCCACTCAGGAAGTTGGCGCAGACACATCGGATGAAGCCGGCTGGGCTGGCAGTTCCAGTGGCCTGAGAGCACGAGCTGCCAGCTATTTCAGAACTTCTCTTTACAACCAAGCATTGGACCTGGAAATGAATCTTTTTTTTTTAAATTAAGAGACAGATTTTCTTTGCATTAGGATTCAAGTGCATTTTTGTTTGTTAAGTCCTAAAAGTAAAAGTAGAGATTATTAGTAGGAAGGTCTGTGTTTACTGTAAAGCACAGTGTTCATAAAGCACTTTGAACCCCACTTGACATTTTCTACAGGCAAATATATAGAAATAGTATTTGTATAGAGATAGTATTTAAGTATCTTAAACCAAATCACAGGGAAGGAGATCGCAGTGTTGTTTAGGAAAAGTAATCAAAACCACCCAGACCACACCACCACCACCAAACCAAGGGCTGTGAACTTCAGCATGGTGAGATACTGCACAAGTTTCAAACAGAGCAGATCATAACAGTTTCCTCAAAATTAATCACGAGAGAATCACAACAAAACTTGCAATTTTTTCCTCATTAATTGGAATATCTGCATCATAGCTAGAGGAGCTGCTTGAGGTCACTGTTAAATTAAATGCTTATGCACACCAGCATATTATCTGAAAACTGATTCAATGGTTTCTTGAGCAGCTGTTATTGCATCTTTACAAGGGAAAAAGTTTAATTAAATGCCTTATCTGTTCTTACAGTGACAGAGATGTAGAACCTCTGTGATTTAAGAGAAGATGGTGGGCACTTCGTGGGGAATAAAGGGAGGAACAAGGTTTATACCCTCACTTCCAAAATCTGATATCTCTGACTGCTATTTCTCCTCTTCATATTTCTTAAAATGGTTTTACCTTACTGATCTGTGTAACAAACACTGGCAATATCTTGCCTGAGTGGTTTATATATCCATTTCAAAAGGACACCCTTTTTTTTGGCATGACTGATTTGGTTCCTGCCTGAGCAAATTCATTTTTTAAACCCCTTAAAGACCCAATCCAAAGGTCCCTGAAAATATATTTCAGAGGATCCCATTATAAATTATGACAAGAGGGTCCTCTCTTTGTCCTAGGCTGCTGTTCCTTGCAAAACCACTCTGTACTTTGGCTTCTAGAATGTTGCAGTGAATGATATAAACACTGAGTAATGAATGAACACAAGACATGCTGCACATTTTTGTCAGAGTATTATCTAATCTACCCATAGAATCACTGAGGTTGGGAAAGACCTTCAAGATGGGGTTCAACCTTTGACCAAATAGCACCTCGCTAAACAAACCATAGACTGTCATTTCCTGAACCCTTCCAGGGATGGTGACTCCATCACTTCTCTGGGCAGTCTGTTCCAATGCTTGACAACTCTCTCAGTGAAGAAGTTCTTCCTGATGTCCAACCTGAAGTTCCCCTGGTCCAGTTTGAGGCCATTTCCTCATTTATTTTCATTAGTTGCTTGGGAGAAGAGATAATAATATTCTGAGAAAGAGTCTTGGGCTCTTAATGGAGAAGAATTAGATGTACTTACCCTGAAATTTTCTCTCAACCTTTCAAGACTCTATCAGTAATAAGAAAAATCTAAGTGTTAGAAATGGTTTTATTTAGGTTATACATGTAAATGATTCAAATATCAAACTATGAAATTGCTGGGGTGTACAAACATGCTAGGTATAGATAAAGTGAAAAGTACAGGAACACTGAGGAAATAATTGTGAGGGTAATCATGCATATTAAAGAATCAGGTTCCTTTACATTCAATTTGATGTGAAGGTTCATGTTCTTTTCACTCCTTTGAATAGAATTATCCATTCCTAATAATTATTTTATTGTTAAAACAGTAACATGCAATTAGCACTTTATCTGGCATTGAAGATTGAGTAAGGAGAACCATTGTTCTTGTAACTACTCATCTGAAAGAGAGAAGCTGTGTGTTTAACTTTACTGAAGATGGCAATTACTTTATTTTTGTGTGTGAATTTGAATTCATGACTCAAAACCTACCTTCTTCCAGGAAATCTGTAGCTAGTTTACAGCTCCAGCAATGGTTTTGTAATTTGTATGTAGTTTGCATGTGCTGTAACACAGACAGAGCCTTGTGCCAGCCACAGTAGCTGCTCTGCACACTTGTGAAGGCAATAATTGTAAGGCCTTGCAAGCACAGACATCAGCCAGAGCTGTTATAAGACCATCTGCAATTCTACTTATTGCCTCAATTTCCGAAGTCTGTGCTGGCATGGCTTCACAGTTGCTTTTCTAGCAAGAATAAAACCAGTTCACAAAATGAAACTTCTAATTAGAAAGTGGGGAGGGCCTAAAATAATTAATTCTGTTAAAATGCATAGAAAGCCAGAATTACACAAAGGTTTCATCCTGTAACAGGGAGGAATCTTAAGCATTTACTTGCAGAGAAAAAATTTCTTGGGATTCTTGGGATCTAGAGCTAGGCATAGAAGCTGCACAGCAGCATTAGGTGCTTGTGCCTGGCTCTGTGAGAGAGAGCAAAATTCAGACGAGGTCAGTGTCCAGGAAGTGTCAAGATCCCCTTTTACAGGTAACATACTGGATGAAAGGAGAGCTGTGCAATTGGCATGTGTGCTCTAATAATGAAAGGCAAATTTTCTAATTCATTAATGAAGCCAATAAAGAGAAATGCATTAATAAAAATGTTTCTCATACAGCTAGTTAAACCCTAGACAAAATAGCCAGGAAAAAATTCATTTTCACTTCAACACTGAAATTAATATTTTTATGTGCACATACAAAAGGGATGGTTTCTGTCCCCAGTTTCCACGATCCATATCCTTTACTATATCTTCATTTCCTGACTAACATTTACTACTGAATCTGGACAAAAACATGCTCTTTAGAAAAAATTAAAGTGTTCAGAAAATGGAAAAACCTTACATTCCAACTCCTGAAAGAGTTCAAAGGCTGTTTTTCAGCAGAAAACTTGACAAAAGAGTGTTGACAAGTTTAATATAGTCAGGACTTCCATGAAAGATTGATGTTTTTGAAGTGAAGCTTTGAAACATAAGGTCATGAACTTCCTACAAAACATTTTTCTTGAAATGTCTCTATACTTCAGCTCTTTTGGCTCCCTCTTGCCTTATGGTTTCTTGCCATACTGTGCTAGGGTGTGTGCAGGACCCATCAAACCATTGTGTCCTCACTCAAAGATCAAGGGTGTATTTTAAGAACCTGAATAACAGAATGAGTGAGAGGGGAAATGAATGGGGCTGAGAGGGAGAGCCTTTAAGTGAGAGTAGGTACCATCCTTTCAAATCAGGTGCCAGGTAACAGTTGGGACACCTTTACAGAGACTGATTTTCACAGTTTCATTACAGGTTTCATTAACAGAGTTTTCTTTGATCATTATAGAGTTTAGGGTGGGCATGGCAGTCTGTGCTTATGTGCAATGTGTGTTGCTAATTAGCCCAAAGCTAATGGCAGTGAAACCAAAGTTTCACAGGCCTGCCACACTCAGACTCTTCAGGCTCCTTCCTTCTCCTACTTAAATCCTGTCTGCTGCAAACAGTCATAGACCTTGTTCATACCCAGCCATGGGTCTGAAATGTATGTGCACACATATAGTTTTTTAATTGAAAGCACAGCCTGGATTATCAGCAGATCTGGGTGCACAGACTCAGTAAGAGAAATGTTTGCAGCTGCCCATAATCAGCTATTCCATACACTCATATGAATCAGCATGGCTGGCTAGCCCCAGCTGATGACTGCTGCAAGGAAAACCCTTGCTCTGTTGAAGGCAAAAACAGAATTCCCTTTCACTTGTTGTAATTAGGTTTTCACCCAAAAGGCACCAGAGGACACAGGCTTCTGGTAAGATTTTTCTAAGTGCACGTCACCAATTTCCAGCATTCCAAGGTCTGAAAGGAAAATTATAAAAAAAGAAAAGTGCAGTGAATGTCAGATAATGAAGTGTTCTGCTTAATTATGTAATTGTGACTAGTCTGAATTAAGTAGAAAACTTGTTAATAGACTGCCATTTGATGCAATGTTCAGAGTCCCAGGACACAGCTTTTGTTTGCTTTAGTAGTACATCTGTACAGTGCATATCTTCCAGATGTGGCCTCTTTGGTCAGATGATGGAGCTGTGATATGATTTGCAGCAGAACAGGCACAATTAAAAGATCAAGCACAGAGTGAATAATTAAGAAATAATGATAGCCCGGTTGGAAACAGGTGATTGTCACCACTTCTGTAATATGTGCCAAAATACAATCAACTTGGATCAATCATAGAATCATAGAATTAAGGGTGGAACAGACCTCTAAGTCAGCCCAGCACCACCACTATGTTCAACATTAAATCGTGTCCTGAAGTGCCATATCCACACATTTTTTGAACACTTCCAGGGATGAAAAATGTCTCTCCTTATTTAATAGTAAAACCAGGCTTTCCTTTATTTCAATCAATATACAAGAGGAGTTTTCCTCTTACTATAGGACATCAAATAACGTTGAATATGTCTTACAATGGTGAATTTTCTAAAATTTGTCTTTAAAGAGACTAATGTCGCCAGCTGAATTTTATTGAAACTTAAAGAATTCCATTCTGTTTTTTCAACCAGATCATAACTTTCATAATTTTCATTGAATATTTTTATTCTAAAGCCTTGGTTGATAAATCTATGGTATAAATATTTTGCTATAAATCTATCCCTTCTTTTATTAGTCTTCAGTTAGTTGTACTGTGGCTTTTTCTTTTCCTGTCTTGTTTTCCTAAGCAGGATTGCACACTTAGCAGGTTTGGGACAGCCACAGAAAATAAACTAAATGTGTTTTCCTCAGCAATCCCTCTTCCCCTCCCTTGGCTGTCTGTAGCAGGATGATGTGATTTCCACTGGATTTCACCACATAAAACAAAAAAAGCCTTACACTGTTCACAGAAACGTGCTCCATGAACACCAAGAAGCAGTTCAGCCATGTCTTCCCTAAATGTTAGATGGTTTGTGAGAATTTCAGGCTTTCTATTGATTTTGCAAGGAACTAGGTCAGAGCTGCTTTTAATTCAACAAGCTGGCTGCTGCAACTCTCACTTAACTGTAAAAAAGGGGTATTAAAAATTGATATGCAAAGCAAACTTCTGCTTAATTAGCAAGCGGATGAAGTCAGAATTGACAAACCACTGTAGTTAATAAAGATGAGGATATGGGTTTCATTGACAGTATAATATACTCTTTCTTTTTTTTTTTTTTTTCAATGAGCATTATTCATGTTTCTTGCACATGGTACCAGTAGCTGGTTATTTTTCTTTGGGGGAGGTTGGGATAAATTTACACCTGTGCAGATTAGACAAAGCACCACACATCAGGAAATCCATTAAAAGGCAGCTCTAATTTTAAATGTGTAAAGTTTATCTTTAAAAAGCCCTGGGGTGCAGACAGAAGAAACTCTGGGGTTCCCTGGAAGGCTCAGTATTGCTCCACATGCAGTGCTGTGGAAGGGGTCAGTCAGGCACAGGCTGCCCTGGTGCCAGCAGTGGCAGGGGGGACACTGTGCCTGGGCCATGTCCCGGGCAGCAGTGACCCTCACACACGTGCTGGCTGCAGTCTCATCCTGCATCTGCACCCCTCCAGGTGTGCCCCTGGGGTGCTCTGTGCCCCTGCTCCCTCAGCCAGGGCCGTGCCTGCCCTGTGGCCAGACAAGGTGAGCACTGATCTGTCGAGGCTGGAGGAGATCAGGAGTTCTGGCTCACATCTAAACCCCATCCTGAATGACTTTGTTTGCACCTGTATGTGACTGCTGAATTTTAGACCATTTGTTTCCCTCAGTATGCAAGTTCTGCCTAGAATGATATATTATTTATTTAGGTTTATAACAAACACAAAGGAAAAAAAAAGGAATAAATTAATAATGTATGGATTAGTTTATACATTTCAGCTCACAGCTGAGAGAGATGGCAGAGAGCAATCCTCGTTTTAAGTTCCTTAAGACAATTGCTTTTCTTTCTTCTCCCAAAGCCCAAGCAGTAATAAAGGTTCTGCCATTTATCACTTAGCATTGCACTAAGAATCCACCTGGACCTGAAATTAATTTGTGTTTAAGAACAGAGTGGCAGACTGGCCACAGACTTATACTAATTTGAGTGATAGCTTTTTGGGTAAAGTGCTTTCTGTAGCTGTAATTTCAGTTTTGTTAGGTCCAAGTTAAAACTGACTCTGTTTCTCACTTCCTTTAGCATTTCCAAGTTTTCTAGTACCACAGCTCACGTGCCAGCCTTGCCCAGTGCACAGCTATTAGGGAACCTTTCCTAGAGGGGAGATTGTATATGCCAATTATCTGTGAAATATATAGTTAATAGGAGATTTTAACCATCTTATACTTTAAATGGAAAAGTCTGAGATTCAGCTGAAATAAATAAGAAAAATGCATATCTTTACATATTGAAATACTATGACAGCTGAAAGTGCTTGAAACATTTGAGTGCCTTTATGACAGTTTAACCAACTGTGTCCATAAATATTTAAAGCAGCGAATTATTTCTTGAAATTTACATTTTTATGTACCATTTTGGTGGAAGAATTATTGAACAATAAAGATGCTTTCCATAATAATTTCAGCTTTTCAAAAAGTAGCACTTGACTGCAAAAGGATTTTCTGGTGGCCACCATATGACTCAGTGAGCTCTCAGCATAATACTGAGCTGTGGCATTTCCCACCTCCAAATTAAGGTTTTTAACAGTACAGGATAACCTAGATCCAACCTATGTTTCTGCACTTCCCAAATAAAAAAAATTAAAAAGACCTATGCAGCAGCTACTGTTACCTTTCAGCTGTGCCTCTGTATACATAGATAATCTGACTGGTAAGAGTTCCTGTTTTCAGGATGGGATCAATTGGGATAACGTGGCCATTTAAGTCCTGCTGTAGCTTTTATAAAGGGTTACTCTGTGTAAAATATCCTGGTTTCCTTTTCAGGGGACAATAAGTTCCCCACCCCACAGGTAACTACAGGTGTGTTCTGCCCTCTGCCAGTGCCCTGTGCCAGGCTGCAGGAGCCAAAATGTGGAGCAGGGAATGTGCTCTTGTGAGACACAATCATTTGTGCCACTTTGCTTGCTCTGTGGAGCTACCTTTGCAGCAGGGAGTAGTTGACAAGATAAAAACATCCAAGTGGCTGGCACAGTCAACAAATGGGCCAGGGAGGGGCTGAGACCTGGCAGAGGAGCATTCTGCATTTCTGGAGCTGTCCTGGGCACATTGGAACTGAAGTGCTCTTTCAGTCAACCAAGAAGTAGCAGAGTGATTTTTTAAATTTATTTTAATTGAGTTTGAGTATGATTCCCATTGACATTTATTAAAGAAGCTGAAATTGTTCTAAACTTCTCCCAAAAATATTTGAGTCAAAGTGAGGCAATAATTTCCTTTTTCATTTTTTTCTGTATTTACAAGTGAGCTGGAAAGTAATATTACAGAAAACTACATAAAACACTGACATGTTGTTTTCTGTCTGTGTATCATTGTTACTGATAATGATCACCAAATAATAATGATTCAGGTCCTGTGATGGGCTATATGACATTATAATCTGTTTCAATCTGCTTTTCATTTTTAGGATATATTACTTTTCAGATAAACTGTGAACTGAAAATCCCTAAGAAAGGATAGTGGAATGTAAATTTACAAAGTCTAGACAGCCAGCTGAAAACTGATTTTCTACACCTTATAAAAAATTAGACTATAAACCAAATCTTTATTTAGTCTGAATAGTTCCACAGTTTCCAGCTGGTTGCAAAAGCTGTGCTTTGATTCAGCTGACAGTAACAACTAAGAGTGCACAAATCTTTCTTATCAGGCAACAAGTACAAATGTGTCTGTTAAGTAAACTGAAGTAGATAAATCCTTGCTGCACACTCAGCCAGAGCATTTGCACTGTGACAAGGGCTGACTGCATGTGTGTGAAATTTCAAGGGGAGGTGTTCGAGTAGTGTCAATGAGGCACACACAGAGAAGGTTTTCACTAAGGTAGTCACAGCATTTCCAGGAGCAGCTGGATGACATAGTAAATTAACTCTATTGAACGATGCATTAATTTGGTAGGGCACCTGGAGGGCCCAATTCTTGCTTTCTAAAAACACATTCTAGTCTTCTGGCTTTCTCTTCGTTTTGCTGTGAAGAATAAACTGCAATCAAGACACCATCCTGTATGAGTGGGATAGAGGATTGCGTGCATTTCCAAGGAGTTTTGAAACTTTGTTTTTATCTGTCCTTTTCCCAGATAAGTACTATCTTAAAGAAGTGAATGTTATTGGTGTGAAGAAAAAAAAAATCACACATGATTGCATGCATCTGTTATGTGAGAAAACACATCAGTATTTTTGATAGCTCGGTGCTGTCAACTGAAACAGTTCTAATCCTGGTAATAATTTGGGCTCTCCCTCTCTTTGCACAGCTCTTTATATTAGTAGGTCTCTCTGTGCAGTCACAGACAGATCTGTGTCACAGACATCTCCTAGCAAGGGTCCCTGAAAGGCAGATGTCATGTTATATTGATACAGACTGTCACTCGACCTTGTACCCCACTGGGGTTCCCAACGAGGAAAAACAAACACTTTGGATTTTCACTGCAGTGTCTTTTTGCATGCACTAAAGTAGGTAGCTGACTCAGAGGTTCATGGTAGAGGTTTGAGTTTTGAAGGTCTTTGTCATATAAATGTTATGGAATCCTATTTACGACTCCCAGCCCGGGATGGTTTAATCATTTTCTCATGCAGCGTTACTTCTTGAAGGCTGTGGTAAGATATCCTCAACATTAAATTTTGCTGTTAACCAGTTGTAATTAACAAAATACACTAATGATTACATCTTGCACCGCATATCCAGTTAGATATTTTTACATGTCGCCTGTATGATGTTTCATTGAGGAAACCCCAGGCTGACTGTGTTGTTGCTCATTAAAGTCATTTGCAGAGTGGAATGTCAAAGAACCCAAAACAAGGTGAGATTTTGTCACTGCCGTGCATAGGTGGGGTCTCTGCCCATCACAGCTGCCTAGCAGTGCATCTTCCCCTGTTTGCTGTGCCACAGGAAACAGTCTGTGGGGCATTGAACCACGGGCAAATCAAAGTGATTTGAATGTGGTCCTTTTCTGGGACTGCATCATCTGAGTGGTTGAACAGTCCCAGTTCCTGGCCATGGGGATGACTGGGAGAGGAAGTGGCAGCTCAGACTGTAAATCCTGCCCTGCCATTCAGCACAGGCCCTCAGGGAACTGCTGGCATCTCCTGCCTCTCTATGGCTCCTGGTGTTTTCTCTTTGCTTGGCTCTCTCAAATCTTACAAAGTCCCTTGAAGCCACTAAAAGTTTTTGACATAGAGCTCAAGGGAAGATGGCTATCTCTATCAAATGTGGATTCCAAGCCTGTAGATACATACAGAAATTAAGGTACATCAGGGGGTGGATTAATAAATCTGTGTGACTGGAACTGAGCATATCATGTAAGGATCTATTTTGGTTTGAGATATAAAATTCCAAACTTTTTTTTTTTAAAGGAGGTAAACAGCAGCTTTGAATAACTGAGTAGCACAGTAATTAGCTCTTACAACTAAAGAGCAATCTAATGTTCCTTCTGTATCTAGTTTTCCATGTGAATTTTTCATAGCTACAGATGGGAAAGAATAGGAATTAATTCTTTCTCCATGCATTGCTCAACCTGCAAGAAAAGAAACTGGGGTCTTGAGAAAAGAACAGAAAATCACCAGCCATGACTAAAGCAGACATCACTGCTTTACTTGAAAAAATCATTCAACTATATTTTGAATTGCTCCTCTTTTCCTTGACTTGTGGTGTTGCAAACAGAAGGTAATTTTCTGACTCCAAGGCTTTTCCAACCAAGTGCAATTTCATTCCCTAGGTTATGGTGCTGGGCACACCCAAAATGGATTTGTGCTGTTTTGTTTTGTGGATTGTGTGCTTTTATTAGAGCTTATGAGAAGTACAGATATGTTGCTTGCACAATATTGCCTTAGGAGAGAGCTTCCTTAGAAAGTGCCTGAAGAAGAACTTGTTCTTAATGAAATGACAGCTGAAAAAATGTCAAATATTTCTATAAATTTTTAATAAACCACAATTTGGTAGGGAAGCATTTTCCAAATTATTTTCCTGGCATATGAATGTCGTGACAGAAATGTTACATTTTATCCATCTGCTTCGTGGTGTGTGCTTTTAATAATTAAAAAGTGTACTGAAACCTACAGTTTTGGCCTAGATGTAAAACCATGCTATAAACTGCCCTTAAAGGATTTATGATTGATTGGTATGGAGTAGTTTGCAAAAGATTATTGCATGATGTGGATGATTAGCAGTTACTCTATAATGAAATGTGCTCTTGTGTATTTTGTAGAACCGCTAGATGAGCTGAAGATCAGAAGCCACAGCACTGAACCACTACCAAAGCTGGAAAACAAAGAGAGAGGACATCATGGGACAGCTTCCTCCAGGGAGCCAGGGAAAGCTCAGGAATGGGATGGAACACCAGGCCCTCCCATGGTGTCCAGCAGGCTGGGGAGATCCTCTGTCAGCCCAACCATGCTGGCTGGAGGCAACAGCTCAGGTACGTCAAGTACAGCGCAGGGAAGAGCTCAAGAATCTCCTTGTGAGATGAAGAGTCTCTAAAGATACACTGGTGTAGGAAGCATCCTGATTCTTTAGACTTCCAAATATCTTCTAGATTTGGCCCTGCACAATGATTGCTGCACTAATAAGGCTTGTGCTGTGCTTGTGCTCTGTGCTGGAGCAGCTGAGGCGGTGGCACAGACTTAGAAGCACATAAACATGTTGGTCATCTACTTTAAAAGAAGTAAAGGATTCCACCTGACATTGAAAAGGCAAAGACACTCTGAGGATGGCACCTCAGGAAGAAGTTCATAAATTCAGGTATCACATAAAGTAACAAAAATACACTTTGCAAAAGCAAGGCTGTCTTACTGAGGGGCACAGTGACAGGACCCAGCCTTTGCTTTCTGCTTGTACAGAAATTTCTAGAAAAGTGACTATGGATTTCAGAAGTCTCAGATAAACACCTATTCATTTTATTATTCAAAAATATTTGCATACTAAATAGTAAATTGCCATAAACCATGGCATTATAATGCAGTCTTGTTTATAAATTGACTAAGACAAATGGAACTGATAAATGAATAGACATCTATAAAGAGATATCTATGGCCCTTGAATGAGTACTGTATTGGTATTTTTGAGATTTGACAGCTCTCATAAAAGAGTAACTTCATTGCTTATTAGTTGGACTGTGAGAAATATCCCCTTTGAGGACAGTTGGCATGTCTAGTACTGAAGGCCCGTGGTCAGTGTTCAGTAAGTATAAGAACAGGAATGAGCTGCTCAGACAAGAAATTATTCCTGCCTGAGAGATCTGCTGGGCATTGAGTGGCAGCAAGGAGTGCTTACACTGCTGAGTGAGCAGAGATGCTCACACCTCACCCAGAACATTGCTTCCCTGTGTGATAATGGGACTCACATTGTCTCTGAATTGCTGAAAATGACACCTGAAACTCAGTGTATAAGTTGAAGAGTCTTTGCTGATGTGAAATGTCATTTGCAGCAATCATGTAGTCCAGCTTTGCTTGCTACAGACCCCCCAAACAGTCCTTCCTGGTGCAGTGAAAGTGACTTTTCTGCAAAACTTACGACTCTAGCACAGGTCTTTTTTGTGCTACTGCCATTTGCTTACTTGTCTCTTCTCACAAAGCTTCCTGGAAGGTGGGAATTTTCCAGATAAACTCATAGCTTTTGGTAAAAATTCTGTACCTAGTGTCTTAGACCATCATCTGTGCTAATGCAGGTTAAAGGATGGGTTTAAAGCTACCACATCAAAGTATTGGGACATCTGAAAATTAGACCAAAGGTGTGTAACAATCTCTTTAGTTCTGCAAGATGACACTATGGACCAGAGTAGTAAAGAAGTTAAAATTGAAGAGTAAGCTCCTAGCAAAATATAACATTGCTGTCCAACATTTCTGCAGCAGTTTTATTTTAAAGAGTTGGTTGATCTCCAAAAGCAGACAAAACATATTGGCCTCAGTCTCCATTTGGCATCAGCAAACTGCAATAGTTGTTGAATCATGCCTTGATTTAGTTAACTGTGACTTTGTCTTACATTGCTAGGATTGTCAAAGAAAAATTTTATTTTCTTGGCTGAATTTTGACTCCTTTCTGTGATTAAAATCTGAGAGCTGATTATGACTTTTCTTTCCCTGCAGATTTACGATATTTCATTTGATGAATATTGCCTCTTATCTGCCCTGAATATTTTTTCCCCTGTGTCTCTTGCTGTTGCCTGAGCAACATGTATTACCTTTACTTGGTGGGGCACTGCATTGAGAATGCTGTACACAGTTCTCCTCAATGAACTTGTACATGAACTGTAACAGCTCATTCTCTGCAATTAAATTAAAACTGTAACAGAATGCAAGAAGTGAGATTTAATACTTTCATATGAATACAAATGCCTTCTGGAGTCAAGAAGATAAAGTAATTCTGCACTAGGAATTAGAACGTAGATTTACCTCAAATAAAATCTAGGCAGTTCCCAGTACAGTCATCACTGCTGCTACTCTCTTTGCAGCATCATAGATAACAGAAAAAAGGCTACCTTTTTTTTTTTTCTTTTTCTTCTTTTTTTTTTTGTGCAGGCATGTCCTTGAAACACTGCAGTTTTGTACCTGCCTCCTAGTTCTCACTCGTACAAGGGGCAATATTGAAATACATTTTTAAAATGGGGTTGAATTGCTCTGTTCCAAAAGAGAAAGAGTGGAATGGAGTTCCCACATGTGCTCATCAGGCAGCTCTGCTCCAGCACAGATGAGCTGGGAACTGGGGAGGCCTGGGCAAATACCTGGGTGAGAACACTGGTTTTTGGTGGGTTCTCCCCAACTCTGAAACTGCTAGTAAGATCAGAGGGAGAATGAGCCATTTCCAAACAGAATCCTGAACTTTCTGTCCATTTTGTTCAAAGAGCCTGGGTTGTCAGCTGCACACAGTTATCACTGTCTCTAATGCCTGATTGTTCTGTGACAGAATTTGTCAAGGGCACTTTCTGTTTCTTGGCATCCTATAATTTCTTATGGAAAGCAGTGTGATTTGGGGGCACGCTGACTTTTAGGAAAGTCAGTGCAATTATAATGAACAGCCAAACACAATCTGTAATACAGAATCTGTATAACCTCTCTCCAGGAGACTTGAAGAGTATTTTCTGGAATGTTGCTGCTTTTTTCCTAACGGCAACAAAGAAGCATTTTGCATTGCCACCTGCTGCTGGAGACAGGCACTGCCCTGCCTTTAAAATCGCAGAAGCTCTGTTGCATCCTGGTTTTGAATTGCCACCAGCTTGTCACTCAGCCAGCCATAAATATTCCATCTGAAAAGATTGTAGGTAATCAGGAAGAGAGGAAATGCCCACCCTTCATTGGAATTACTGGCCATCATTGTTGATTTCCAAAAGCAATGAATATTTTAAGTTCATCTATTTGGGAATGGGGCAAAGCCTGGAAAGCCCAAGGCACAAGATGTTTCCATTGGTGTAAGAAGGAAATAGCAGCAAAAAGTCAGTTCCTGCCAGCCAGGTTTGTGCCACAAACCCCTACATTTTCTCCTCACAGGCAGTATCACTGTACTCCTAAACCCACAGGCATTCTCCACATGAGAGCAACTTAATGCTGGGGGTTTAGGTTACTGCCCAAGCGGCCCAGCACTGGTCACTCATGTTCTCTGCTCACAAGCTCCCCTGAGCAGTGCCTGTCACCTGCAAGGACATGAGCAGTACTGGGAGCTGCACGCTGAGGGCATCCCTCCAATGCCCATGGTCCTGCTGTGAGACCTCCGGGATGTAGGATCACACCAATTTCGGCTGGAGCAAAAATATTGCCTAGGTGTAAGAAAAACACACAGAAAAAGCTTGAACAAAGACACCAAACACTTACTTGCATTTCAAAGAAGCCAGGAAATAACAAACACAGCCAAATCCTACAACAAAGGCTTTACAAAGAAAATAAACACCCATATTCCAGGATACAAAGTATATTCCACTAACAGCTTTTCCCTTTGGGCAAAATATCCCCTAAACCTAAACAGAGGGTTCCTTTTCAGACATGGTTTCTCTCATTACCTGACTTGGGTTTGAGAATTGCTAAACTTTTGACCTATCTGGCAACATTGAGTTCCACAGGTTCAGTCCTCCCCTTGTGAAAACTGTTGAGTTTGACGTGCTGCTGTGATATTTTAGCACTAATTGGCTTCTGCCAATAGCAAAGTACTAAATGCTTTCTTTAGATAGCATAATACTATATAGTTTATTGCGCCATAATGTTTCATAATTTCAAGTTGTATTTCAGCTTACTCATCTCTTTTTAGGCCAGTATGAAGATGCTTGGTGTGATGTATTTTTCCAGTATACATGCTTTCTCTTTTTTCTTTTTTTATTTTTTTTCTTTTTTTTTATGTGATTGCTCCCAGCCTGTCACATTGCCTTTTTTAATTCAAAACGCATTTCTTGGCAGCTGTAGCAAATAAGCAATATTTCTCTTTTCATGTGCAAAGAAGAGACTGTGACAGGATAAGAAGCTTCTCCAATGTAAGTGACAGCCAGAGCATTTTTTTGAATTAAGATTAGGATAGGCAGAATGAAGGCTTCCTTGGGTGAATAAAGAACTCTACCCATTAAGATCCAAAAATAAAAATTGTGAAGAGTTGTTGTACTTCTGGAGAATATAGTAAGCCATAGCACGCTGGTATAAAACTGACTGAAAATATTTCCATAAAATCTTGTGGCATTTCAGCACTGTGCATTATTGAGGAAAATCCTACAACACCCCATGTCCCAAATACAATCAGCCAAGCCTCTACATCTTAGTCATGCTGGCAGCCCCTGCAGTTTTGGAAAACCAGCCATTTATATGAGTGCTTAGATACATAATTAAATACACAACTTTAAGGCAATCCTATTTTTGTTTGGAAAGCCTGTATTTCTGTGCTGCACAGTCTCTCTTAAAATTCTCATCCTTAATGCTGCCCTTTGGAACTAAATGCTTGCCTGGTTCCGTGTGTAACCCTCCTGGTGCTGTTAAGACTGAGTTTAAACCTGAGAATGTAGTGATGCTCAGCCCATTGCAGCTGATTTTGTCTGTGGGTTTGGTGTCAGGGGGCTGTGGTCCCACCCCAGAGTGTTGTGGCCACTGTGGGTGCCATAAGAGGGAACTGAGGCCCACTGGGCCACTGTGCCCTCCTCGCCCCACACTGCACCTGGCTCCCAGAGACCTGGAGTGCATTTTTCATACCATGTCACTCTGAGAGATGCGACATTTGAAGCTGTGCAAAACAATACCGCTAAATTTCCAGATACACCAAGTGAATTTTATGAACATTTTTGTGCATAATATTTCACAGCCTTCTGGCTACCCCCAAGAATCTGCTGAATTCAGACCTCATGCTGCCCATTGATTGCAAGGGGCATCTCTAAAGGCTGCTCACATGCCCTGCATCCCCTGGCCTACAGAGCCTTCCCCACGTGCCTATCAGGATGGCTGATAGAACTCGGCTCCACACCATGAATTACTGTCACTAAGGGGACTTCTCAAGTCCAAGACTTCCAGATGTTAACACTGAGCTGTCTCAGTATCAGCCACAAGACATAAACATGAATTTCTAAATGCTAGAAACCATCCCTGATATTTTCTAGCAGTAGTTTTTGCTTTAAGATTCTTGGCAGTAAATAGGAAAACCCAGATAGCCCCAGTAGAGTGAATAAGCTGAAAAATAACATGCTGCAGAATACAGAGCAGTGAGTTGTGCAGCACTTAAAGAACAAACCTTTTATGGGCTATTTTCCCCCCAAAATAGTGTGCTGTTACTCAGACCACTAATTACAGTAGACTACAGTATATATTTGGTCTAAAAATATTGCCACTGAGACAAAAAAAGCTAGATGGAGCCACGTCTGAAGCACCTTTTGGTGAGGATCACCATGGAAATCACAATAGTTTCCTTAATACTGGAACATATATTACAGGGAGATAAAGGAACTAATACTTCATCTGTGTGTGATAGGTTTTATTTCTTTGATGCCAGATGAAAGGAGTCTCTTTGGCAAGGAAATGGTAATCTCTTGCTGTTGCTCATAGATCCAAATTGGAAATTATGACACTTCTTTCTGCTCTCCTACAGCAAAGAAAATAATTCAGAAGCATAGTCAGACAGTGTCTTGGAGTTTTTTATGTGCTGAGTGTCTGATTCTGCTTGTCACAGCAGAAACAGAATCTTTACTTAGCAGTAGAGACAAACAACTGAAAAACCCCCCAATTCTTGTCCTTTCTGAAACCCCAGCAAAATTCCAGGAGATGAGAGATGAGATATAATAATGAGCTCCATTATTATATCTATATTACTGAAAGGAACAGTCAGAAATCTGGCACACAGACTGTGTGAAATCAGAACAAAAACAAATCTAATCAACCTTCAGAGTAACTGCCCAAGTCCAAAAAAAGCAAACCAGCAGACTGTGCACAAAGCAAGGTTATGGAGGAAGCCAGTCTGCTCCTTTCTGTGTGCCTGTGGCTGTGCTGACTCGTGGTGTGTTTACAGACTGACTAGGAGAGAGTGAATTGAATAATGCATTCGGCAAGCAACATAAATATTTTTGCTGCTCAGCCAGCTGGATGTTAACTAACCTATTAATATTTAGTTGATGAATATTCACCCATACAGATGCTTTCATTGGTGTAAGTGCTCCAGCATAAGTGGATAGCTCTCCTCCACACCCTATTGAATTCTGAAATGTCTGAAGAAAATAAGCATTGAAGGTGACAATGAGAAAGCATCAGTGAGAGTGAAAGAATCCATTTCAGCATGTTGCTGGTATGTGGAGTAATGTGCCAGCTGTCCTCAAGTTTCCAAGGTGTGCCAAGTGACTTTAAGGTCATGCTGGCAATAGACATCTTCTTCCTTTCAAGCTGTGGCCCAACCAGTGGCCAGTGGTGATGCTAGAGATCCACACAGGAAATAGAGAAATCAGTGTAAAACAAACACAGACAAAGCAGCTGTATAAATGAGGCATGACAAAATAAATTGCAGACAGACACAGGCAAAAGATGTGCTTCAGAGACACACTTGCTAAACCAAAACTGCATGAGGCTAAACCAAAACAGCTCTGGGATGGAGAGGTGAGGTCCTTTCTTTCTTCTTGAAAACATAGGATTGAACAGGAGGAATTCTCCAAACCTTATTTTAAAAACTCACAATTCTTTAATTTGTAATGAAGCATGGTATGGTAATTACTTGTTTTTCATGGTAAAGCAGCACTGTCAATGTGGAGAGTGAGACTCTGTTATTGTACCAAATCTGTCTGGTGAGTCCAAATGCTTTCAGTGTTTGCCCACTAAATACAAAAACAGGTGCAGGGTTGGGAAGAAGGTTTATGAAACATGAGGAGAATGAAGACATTGATCTGAGCAGAACCATAGGCTGAGAGGTGCATCCTCAGCCATATAAAGGAAATCTAAGGACAAAAAAAATTCTTGGGAAGAAACAGGCAGATCCCTTTTTCAGGAAAAGACAGTTTCCTCCAGACCAGCTGAATGTTGGGGTAGTACATGGGTGTCAGCATGGCTTAGATATAAAAACTTTCATCCAGGCCTCTTGAACTGTATGGTCACCTCGTGTCAGTGTGTACAATAGTATCCTGTGCTGGAAATCCATAGGGAACCTTCTAAGAAATTACTCCATATAAAGCAGCAGAAGGAAAATCAAATAACTGTGTCATTTTTGTGAAGTTCTTCTCTGAAATGGAGCTTTCTCTCAAGGCAAAAATTGCCTCTGTTATCATCTTGATTCTGAGCAACTGACTTTTCCACTGCTGATGTTTTGATTGTCCCTTCTTCCTACTTTATGTCTCTCAATTCATTGCTCCTGACATGAGATTCCCAAATATTTTTGGTGTCATTCCAAATCCCCAAGTGTGACAGTATCCTCACCACTTTTACATATCTTCTCCTTCATTTTCTGGCATTTCATGCTTTCCTTCAGCACAGTCAGTCTTTGGGCTGTCATGTCCCTCAGCTCTGGGATGGAGAGGTGAAACAAGAAGCTTCTGTAACTCCCTTAATCACTGCTGTATTACATGAGGAATAGAAAAGGTGCTGGGGAGGAGGGGAGTGAGGAAACAGGAATGCTTCTTTTGTATTCTTCCTGTCTGCTGTTTTATGCTCTATCCTTCAGAGATGCCAGAGCAAAGAGGCCAGGACACGGCATGAGTCCTGCCTGAATCCTTCTTCTGACCTCAACTTCTGCTCATGATTCAGCCGTATGTCCAAGACTTAACTCGTTACCAAGGCTGGAGTCTCCATTTCAAGGGAACCCTGGATCCACAGTGTTTCAGCTTGCTGCAGCTCCTGCTCACTGGTGTTTCTCTCTCTCCCTTTCCAGAGCCTAAGTCCAGCTGCCGGTTGGGCCGCTCCGCGTCCACGTCAGGAGTGCCTCCTCCGTCGGTGGCGCCGCTCAGGCAGCCCGGCGACCTCCAGCCGAGCCAGGTACCATCGTTAGCCAATCGGGAATGACTCCATGTGCTGCAACATGCCCAATGTTCCCACCTCTCTGTCTGTCATTTGTTACAGTAAATGGTCCTTTTGGTTTATGTCTTTATTTTCTGTGCGTGTGCGTGCATCTGTGCGTGCGCATCTCTCATTGGCAATGAAATTCCACTGGCCACAGCCAGCAGAATTTTCTTTGCTCTTAATTCCTTGTATCTTTTTCTGTCTTCATTCTGTAATATAAATGTAGTAAAACTGTACAGTATGAACTGTCTGGGTTTTTTATTTTTTCATGCTTTCTGTACTTTTTTACTGTCTTAAAATTTATCAAACTTTGATAAATTTAATCTATGTTTTTATGTAAATTTCTTTTAAATGTCTTGTCTAGAGCACTTACACCAATGTTGTCAATGACTTGTACATACTTGACTTCTGCCCAATTGTACTTTAATATTTGTGCCAGTCTCACATCTGGTTGGAGCTTAATGCATGATTGTAATACACTGTGATTTATCACTGTCCTGAAAACTGCTCTTACAGCAAGTGATTTTGTTTAGTTGAGGCAGCTAGACTCCCTTCAACTATAGTCCATGTAATGCTTACAGGACTATTAAATAGTCCACTGTAGTTATATTTATTGTACATTGTTAGGAAAAAAAAAAAAATCAAAGGAGCAACATCTCCTTTTATCTCAAACAGAGGTACTTCTTTTGTCATCATCAGAAACAAAACTGCCACACAGGAAAAAATGAAAGTATTTGGGTTTGGCAAATTTCTCCAATAGAGAGAAAATGGAAAAGAAATAAAGACATGGGAAACCTATACTTACCTTTATTTTATATGCTAATACAGATATTGTAACATTTTGTTGCACAGACCTGTATTATTAGTATGACAGAACTAGCTGAGAGTAGCAATTGAAAGAAGAGGTTTTGCTTAAACATCATGTGAATGGCTTCTGTCAAAGCACTGTGGCACTGCATCACTGGTGTGCACGTGTGGGGTGTATGTGCACAAGGAGACAGGAGCACAGATGGATTTAGGTGCACATGCATATGTGTATGCACACACAGCCACCCTTATTTTGATGGAGAATTTTTGTCTGGCTTTCAGGGAGTTAGTCCCCAAAATGCTATGGAATGTCACTGAGGTTTGAGTGGAAATCTCCCTGAGGAGTGCTTTGCAATAATCACATATTTGTGTTTGTGTCTTGGTGAGTTGCTCCAATAATGTCTTGACCAAAGCAAGGACCACAAGAGTAAGGTTGGTTTACTCACTCCAGACAGCCAGCAACTTGTTAGGAAGATTATATTTGGATAGCCAAATCTGTACAGGTTACAGCTCTGTAACCTGTATGAACTGATACGATTGTATTACTTCTGAGTGCTGCCAGACATGAAGACTGAGAGAACCCTGCACATTTCTAAAGCATATTTTACAGAAGAAAATCAAATCTATAATGGAGATTCAAAATGATGGCCCATTTAAATAACACATCAAGTGTTCCTTCATCCAAGGAAGAAATTAGGGTAATTGTACTTCCAAAGGTTTTCAGTGTCCCAGTGTTCATGTAGTATATATTTTTGATTAAATGGGTTTTACAGCACTCCTGATGCTTTGCTGTTTACTCAGTGGCAAAGGCACCTTGGGTGTTTTGAAGGGATTTTAGCCTGTCAGTTTATACTAAGAACTAAACAATAAGCCTTGAAAGCAGAAGCTGATGTGATAGAAGACATAATGAGCCTCTTAGAAGCTGCAGCCAGGGTTCACTGAAACTGTGGAGGGAAAAATCCACCTCAATTCATACAGAAGAAAGGAACAAAGATGATAAGAAGAATTTTCAAGTGACTGTAGGAGAGTGATCTTGTTAATTGAATAATGTATGGTACGGTCATGACTTCATGAAAAACAAGAAAAACTAGTACAAGCTTTCTCTCCATAAGTCTTCCCTTCCAGCTGACAATCTCTTACTGCCCATCTATTATGTTGCCATTTACTATGATAGCATAACTTTTAAAGGTGTGGTTTTGACCCTGATTTCAGAGGAATGACAAAAGTCTTATCTCCATGGCAGATACAAACATTGATTGTTCTTTCAACACCTATTCTATCTTAATGTGCAAATAATGGATGACGGGTGAAATGTGTTTCCAACAGCTGGGCTGTTAGCCCATTCTCAATCTGCTGGATTTTGGCATACAGGGTATCTATTGTTGTGTGCTGTGGCTATTGATTTTATTGATACTTCTTTCCTTAACAATATCATAATGAGCAAATTACACTTTCCAAAAGATTAAGAAGATGTATTTTGTTATTTCCCTTTTTGTTGATCAGATGGGCACAGCTAACATTCAAACAGGAATATAAGATCTAGGAAAGGGCAGATTACTGTTAATTGATTTTCTCAAATCTTCATGGATCCCAGACTTGTGGTTTTCAAAATACTTAATTTGAAAAAAAAAAGACAAATTTGCAACTGAGTTCTCAAAACCCACCATTTTTAATACAATTGCTCAAAGAAGTGGTGACTATGCTTAGTAATTAAAAATAGATCTGATCTAAGGAAACCTATATGATAATTCCAATCATATATTAAG
Organism: Hypocryptadius cinnamomeus; assembly: GCA_013400635.1. Taxonomy (NCBI): domain Eukaryota; kingdom Metazoa; phylum Chordata; class Aves; order Passeriformes; family Zosteropidae; genus Hypocryptadius; species Hypocryptadius cinnamomeus. The sequence continues at coordinate 65,632 of VYZP01059208.1, forward strand.
TAATTATGTAACTATTGTCATTTAACTCCCCTATGCCTTATTTTCTTATTTCTTGTTTGCTTATTGATGTTGGAATGGTGAGGAATCAGTTAGTATTCACAGAATATATCTATGGTATATTGATGGGAAGCAGTAGAGGGACCACCTAAACATAAGAAGAAATGGCTTATGAGCAGATATTAATTATGGGGCTGGTCTCTGATGGAGAACACTAAAAATTCTGTAGTGTAGGGGCAGCCAGCATTTACCAAAATGCTGAGCCAGATTGAGAGCCTGCCTTCTGTCCTTAGTTCTGGGAAATGGTGAGGGCATTTGGAAAGTGTTGGTTGCACAAAGCAACCTTGGACGAAGTCACAAATGGTCTCACTTTAAACTGAAAGATAAACATAAGTTTATCCTGGAACTGAAGTTATTGATTGTGAAAGGACAAAGTTTAAGAAATTAAGGAAGTAGCAGAGGAAGTCAGATGGGGGGTTTGGAACTGTAATAATGGCAGGAGCATAGAATATTTCTGAGCAACAAAAGTGCTACATAGCTGTATTTCCTAAATGCATATCTAAATAAAAATATCCTACAGAGAGGGGTATGAGTAGCAGAGAAGTATTCTAGATAGGAGGTATTGTCTTGTAAAGAAAGGAAAGAAGGAAGGAAAGAAGGAAATGTTAAACATGCAGGCCATCCTCAATTGCCAAAAGACAAACCAGCAGGGAAGATGACCAGACTGTCTGAACAGAGTTTTTGCTGGGACTCAGGAAAAGAGAGAGTTTGTGAAATTTGGAGGAAGGGACAGGCAACTCAGGAGGACAAGGGTGTCATGAGGTTATGGAGGGAGAAAATTGAAAGGGCCAAATCCTGACTAGCACTTAATCTGTCTACTACCATAAAATACAATAAAAAATGTTTCTCCAGATACATTAGTAGCCAAAGGAAGTCTAAGGAGAATCTCCATCCTCTTTTTGGATGGTGGAGAGAACATAATGACAAAATGATGTAGCACCTGGGGACATGGTTTAGTAGGCATCTTTTCAGTGCTGGGTTAAAGGCATTTTTCAGCCTAAGTGAGTCTCATTCTATAAAGGTATGACATTGTTCACAAAAAGTTACAGGGAATGGAGAAATGTTGTAGAAAGTAAAGCAAGTTATATCTTAGAGAAAAGAAGTGTGTGAATAACATTAGAGATAGTAAAAGTCCATCTGTATTTGGACTTTTTATGGAAATGAAAACAAGTAACTGTCTTTTGTAGCCATCTAAGTGGACAGAGAACAGTAGAATTTAACCACTTTGAGAGGTTTACAAAGCACAATAAACAAGGTCCACAGTTGCCCCAGTAAATAACTCCTCACCCATTTTGCTGGAACCTTTGTGCTGGCACCTGAGATTTCTGTAGCAGGCATGGTCAAGGGTTTCACCCTGCAGTGGAAAGTGCTCAGTCCTGCCACAGGACAGCCACAGTGAGCAAAACTGTTCACTTGTGTAAAGCAAGCAGGATTTGGAGTCACAGGTATCACTGCTATGCAATGATGTTTCCCTGCCATCCTACCGTTCTCCACATCCTCACCTCAGGGTAACAAAGGATTACACTCCATCGATGAGCTCAGATATCCCTGTGGCACACAGGGTAGGTGTGCACTGAGCATGTCTGTCACAAAAGAAGAAAACGTTTCAAGCAGGCTGTGGAAGTCCCTCTGCTGGAAAGCAGAACATCTTGCATCCAGAGTTTTAATGTACATAAAATCTGCTCTGTATCACTGCCATGCCCCTCTGAAACAGTTTTCAGCAAGAAAAATCCCACTGATTTCCATTTTAAGAAAAAAAGAGATCATATAAACACCTTGGGATTCTTTTTTCTGCATATGAACTCTGCAAAGTGAGGAATGTTTTCATTAATTTGTAGTGATTGGAAAATCCCATGTATTAGGCTGCATGCAGCAGAGCAGTGCATGTTTTTAAAACAGATGGTCTGAAGAAAACCACAGTCTTTGAAAACAAAACTACAGATAGTTAGAATTTCATATTTTATCTTTCCTGCAAAGCAGAACCTATTTTCAGATAGATTTCCACAAAAGTGTGTTCCTTATCTGCAAATGTGCAGCCTTTCCTCATGCTGCCTGTTAGTTTCTTGCTTTTCAGTGGCCAGACAGCACTGTCCTTTCCTGTTGTCTCCTCAAGGTATGTTAGCTTAACTCGGAGGGTTTGTATGCCTCTTAAGGTTTGGTGTATTCTTTGTGGGGGACCAGGCAGTGATATCTAGCTCCAATTTAAGCAAGGAAAGAAGATTTAAACTTTACAGAGATGATCAAAGTAAAATTCAGAAGCCATGCTGAGATTAGAAGGAATAACTCAGAGGAGGGAATGAAAATATATCAACGGCTATGAATTAAGGAATGAAGAAAAAGCTAGAAAATATATCAGCATCAACACAGAAACTTTTTGTGGCTTATTTTAGAAAAATTGCAGCTCAGTTCATTACTTGCCTGGTATCTGCCTGAGCTCTCTGCAAGCTGAGGCAGCATTTTACTTTCCCCACATGACCACATGGGTAAACACCACAGAAGGCACAAGATGGACAAACTAATCATTACCCTTCAGAATTCAGGACGGCTCTCACTTTTGATTTGTATGAATACAATATAGCAAAGGGGAAAGGACTCCCAAGAGTGGACTTGACCATTACCTTGCACCAAATGAAGTGAATCCATCAATAGCTTGTATGAGAATGTGTCTTTGATAGACAAGAATTTTAGATACAAGTTGGCTCCTTAAATTCATATCTAGGTAGAAAAATTAAAAAGTCTTGTAGAATAACCAAGTGCTGGGGGAGGCTGGTGCCTGGGGCTGGCAGGCTGTGGTACAGACATGGAAATCCGAGGTTCACAGAGCCAGGGAGCAGAGACCAGGAGTGTTCCAGCACAGTTTTCCAACATAGCAATGTCAGTAGAGAAGTAAGAAGCAGATTTACTACTTTGAATATGCAGCTTGGGGGGTTTGTCATTGTGTTCATGACCCCTTGGCCTGGGACAGGGGTAGTGCACACCAGGGTACGTGAGCAAGGACAGGAGAGAAACCCTTGGGATCACCTGGGTCTGTGCCAGAGGCAGCCTGGGTGAAAATGCACTTTAGCAACAGTTTGGCTAACCCAAGGGGATTAGGAAAAGCTTTATTTGCCCCAGAGCTGGGGAGGAAAAGCAGGGGGCTGCTGAGGTTGGACTCCCATCCCACTGAGGGCAGGTGGGCTCAGCTCTGGGGAGTAGGGCCCAGCATACCCCATTGGGCCAGCCTGTCCCACATCCCTGTCCCATATCCCTGTCCCACATCCCTGTCCCACATCCCTGTCCCACATCCTGCATCTGTGCAGGAAGCAGAGGCTTCGCTGGGGTGCCCCACCTTCTCCTGCCCTGTCCCAGAGGGAGGGAGAGGGAGGGAAGGAGAAAAGGAGGAAGCTTGTTCCAGCCTCAGCTGTTAAATCCCTACTCCTGCACACAACAATTAAGATAATATTTTTTTTAAGACTCAGTATTTAGATGCTAACTGAAATGCAACCAAAATGCACCTATTGTATTGTGAAAAAAAAATAAAATCTAGCATTAAAACTGATGTGAGACCTTCACAACTATTATTTAATTTTGTACTTCACCTGAAAAATCCCAAACACCTATTCTAGTTGTTCCACTTTAAAAAAAACCATGATGGAAGTACCACAAAGAAGCTGAGACATATTTTAGCTGCTTTTCATATGCATGAGTAGAGCAATACCTTGCTGTTTAAGTGCAGTAAAAGCTCATTGTAAAAAAATACACAAAACTTTAAACTAATAATTTGGAATTAAATTTTGACAAGTACAAGTACTCTTCAGCAGCAGAGCTACATATTTGTCTCATGCCTAAATTCCCTCTGTATTGGGTCAGTTAAAAATCACAAGCCCAGCTTGTAATGTCTCTAGCTTTAGTTGTGAATACAAAACATATTATAGTCTTTGTATGCCTTGTAAACATTGTGGTCACCCTGTAATTAATGAATGCTGGGAATGCAAATTGTTACCATTATGGCTATAATTATTTTTGAAGGCACCTAGACACAGTACTTCCCCAATGAATTGACATTATCATGCTTTAGTTGGCAAATGTGCATCTGAAAGTGAATACTCTGTGAGCATAAACAAAGCCTCTGTGCTCTTCTATTATTCTCAGCTTAAAGTTGCCATTTTTTCCCAGCAGTAGTGTGCAAGAGTTCAAGGAGTCAGCAAACACCCTGCAGTTGTGGGGCACAGTAGCAGAGCTGGGTTCCTGTTTCTGTAGTTGATGAATTCTGCTGCTGAGAAATGAGCACCTATAAATCAAGATCCACTGTTCCATATCTCATCACAGCAGTCTTTCTTTTAGCTTCCACTATATGAAAGAAATACAGTCATTGCAGGTAGATGGAGAACTCTGTGGACTGAAGTAGTCCTCCATCCAGTTTGATTACAAGGGAAATGTTAGTAAAAAAAAAATTGTGCTGGCAAGAGAATTTGTGCGCGTCACACAGCATGCACCCACGTCAGCTCTCAGTACTGTCAATCTGTGCTACGTGCACTCCTTGATGAATCTCAGCCTAGAACTAGCATCAGACTCTAGTGATTCTGCTATTTTGGCTTTAGATGCACAAGGATTTGCAAAGAAAAAATCAACTTCTGTCATCCTTGCCCTCTGGACCAAAGGGAAAAATGATCCCCGTGAGCTGCTGGTTAAAGATCTCAGGGGACATGTAGTCCCAGATTTCTATTCAAAGGGAATATCTAACTCTGCGCTAATTGCCACTCTTATAATTTCCTCTGTCCCTCTTTTCTCCTCTAATTTTCAAAAGTTCTGAAAGTCTATTGTATATTTTGGACATAGAATAGCAAAACATACGAAACAATTCGTGGGACAGTGGCAATCCCTTTCCTCCCCCTGTGTGTACATGCCAAGTGTTCCTCTTGAGCCAGTGCAATGCCTCTGAGATGTCTGTCTCTGTGCTCCTGGAGCCAAGGTTATGGTTGCTCCTTTTTGATACTTGATCTTTTTCTTCATCCAAAATATGTGTCCACAGTGTGGGAACAGTCCCATGCTGCTTGCTCTGTAATCAGAGCCCCATGGGGCTTTGGTCTGGACTTTCTATACACTATTTATTACTTCAGATGGCAGCTTCTATTTTTGCCTGAGAAGATATTCACTTAAAGGAACTTAATTGCTCCTTATGTTTAGCCATCACATTTATTAAGGCTTGGGATTGTCACTGGATACAAAACCTGCTTAATGTTGGCCACTAGGATCTACCACAATATTGACTGTGGTGGTGTCCAAGAGTTGCAGTTATTTGTTGGTAGACAATATGCATGGAACAAAGGCTGTTCCTGCCCCAAGGATTCATACATTCGGTGTAATAGATGAGAAAGTAAGAGATTGCAGACAGAAGTAGATTGCTAAAGGTATGACTCTCAATTAAGGAATTGCTTAAGGTTTGGTTTTTGTGAAATTAGAAAGTGCAAAAAACTATTTGGGGTGCAATCTACTGTACCTGTGGCAGTGATTTTACATTGTTTATGTGTCACTGATACAATGAAATGCATTTGAATGTCCAAAAGTGGAAAACCGGGTATATTTTACTTGGAACACTTTAAAAATTATGTCTCTCTTTCAAATGGCCCTGTCATGGAGAAATCTTTAGTGTCTGTGTAGACATAGAAAAAGGAATGTAGATGTAGACTGAATCTTGTGGACACTGATTTTACAAATGGCAGGGAGAAAGGAAATCCTCTGGGTCCTACCTGGGAGGATGGACAGGCATGGAAGAACCCACAGTGGGGTACAGAGAGAAGCCTGTGGCACAGGCACTTCACTGATGGGACAGGGGCCATGTGAGATGATGTCCATAAGGGCCCATCAGAGATGATGTCTGGATTTGACCAGTGTGTGTGGCCTGAGTGTATTTAGAAACCTGAATCCAGAGCCATAGGATATTACTTTCTTGTTCAGAGAGATTGTTCATGAGAGTCAGGGATCTGTCACCCTGACTGCTGTCACCTTGAAAGAAGTGCCAGGGCATGAGGCATGAACTGTGTGCTGCAGTGTCACACAGCCCTCTGGGGACTGCACTGCTAAGAATCCGTCGGATTTTGGATTTGTGTGATCGGTGCCTTTCTAAAGTGCAGCAGAACCCTGTGCCCACAAGAGGGAGCGGTTGGATTACTTTCCACAGCTCCGGGTTTTTCCTGCAGAGACAAATCTCTTGCACACATGAAAGCAAAATTCTGCTGTCGACAGTCCAGCCAAATATGCTGTCAACATTTTGGATGAGAGCAACATCAAGAATGTTAATGCTTTGGGGAAGGCTCCACATTGCATTGTGTTGAGTTTCAGCTTGAATCTGGTCTTACCTAACCAGTGCATGGATCCAGAGCAGTGCAAATGGTTTCTAAATATGCAAATTGCAAATCGAGAACGCTTATTTTTAAAAGTGAAATTAGAAAAAAAAAGGAAAATAAAATGCAAATCTTGAAGTAGACAGAATTGTCACATACATTATCCCTCACCTCCAAGGCACACCTGACTGATTGGCATGAGAAGCAAATGTGTCAAAGCTGTCTTTTGCTGGCCGACAAGCCTGCTATTGCTGCCCCAACATCTTTTCTTCATCACTCAGCAGGGTTGGTCATGCAGCAGAAGCAGGCCAGTGCATTGCTTTGCCAGGACCCTGGTTTAGGTGTGGCCCCACCCTGGTGGAGCAGCCTGTGTCCCACGGCCGAGGGGACAGCAGGCACAGGTGGATCTGAGCATGCCCTGCTGTCACCGTAGGTGCTAAAGCCCAGCGTGGCTTTGGTGACTCTCCCTCTCCATACGGGTCATAGCATGGGGTTTAGGCATAAAATAAATGTGTCAGGGAGAGGAAGTAATGGGTGAAAGCAGGTCAGCTGTAGAAAAAGTAATCCCACAAGCAAGAGGGTGTCAGATGTGGGAACAGAGTCACTGGTCTGAGCACCACACCTCGAGTCTGTCCTCCTGCCTCACCTTCGAGTGCCTGCATGGCTGCCACTGTTTCAAGTGTGATGGAAGAGAGGAGAAGAAAGAGTATTCCATTCCTTTACCCTGATATCTTATTCTTGCACGAACTTTGTAAGCTTGTCAGCAGAAAACAGAAAGAGGTGAGCTCCGTGACAGAAATTGTTGAAACCTTTCAAATGTGATGATATTCTGACAAAGGATGAAATAACATGGCATTTATGAAGTTTTCACTTTCATGCTCAACATTTTTTTACTCTCCTTATCTAGCTGTTTCTCAGAACGGGAGTTACAGTTTCTTGAACAAGCACAGGACAGACATAGAAGATCTCACCTGTGTGGTCAGAGGTTTCGGGGGGTTGATATGTTGTGCCTGGTTTTGATAGAGTTGAGATGGTGTGTTTCAACACTTTGAAGAACAGTCAGCTCGACAGAGAGATTTATGGGGACAGATGTTGCAGGCAATGCAGCACAATGAAGGTGGTTGTTCCCTGGAATTTGAGGTACCATCCAGAGCCCCTGGAATTTGAGTGCAATGCCTCTGAGCACCTGGAAGTTGATGCCAACTGTGTGTCTCTGGAGTCTGAGTGCTTGAATGTGGGAGCAACAGCCAAGCATGGCCTCTGCACCCTTTCTTTTGAGAGTCAGATTTGAGCATGGGTGTATAGAGTGGGATCCACAGGAACTAGTAACTAGTATTTCCAGTAAGACACTCATGCAGGTCAGTGACACAGAGAGATACAGACTTGAAAGTCTCATGCCACCATAGATCAGCTGTGCCTAATTTATGATTCTTGCAGCTCACTGAATCAGTGAGACCACTGTGTGTACTGCCTAACACAGAACTTGAAAATTAGCCAGAAGTTCTTAATCTCATTTTTAGCTGCTCTTACAGCACTGTACATGGTTCTACTAAAAATAGGTAACAGCCAATGCTAAACAAATACATACTGTTGTTTGTGTGAAATAATTTCAGTCCAAACATGAATAAGTTGCCTATAAAATAATTTAATTTGGTAGCATTTGGTAGCATTCCTTCCTCTTCAGGGAATCTCTCTTTAAGGCATATGTAATAAATTTACTTGTTCTCTTCTAAAACTTGTAAATTCACTTCAAAACTTGTTCTGAGACTTTTGTATGCAAACAATTAGTTTTGCCACAGTCCCAGAACAATAGCACTTGCTAAGTTTATTTCAAATGGTCTTGCAACCACTCTTGAAGACATTGTGCCTTGGTTAAAATTTTATTTAAAAAAAACCCAGAAGCATGCAATTTCCTTTTTCCCCACCCCCTTTTCTGTGTGTATTTATGTTTAACTCAGGGCAAGAATTTTGTAATATTCTTAAAGGAAAAGACAGAAATAAAAAATGGCATGAATTCATGAAAGCATGGGTTTATATATAGGCATTCTCTGTAAATGAACCAAACACTCTGTATCCTAGGTAGAACAACCTTATTCGTCTGCTCATACACATTTCAGTTTCCTCCACACACTCCCACTTGTCCTCCTTTTTTGAGCTGAGTGTGCTGTACCATGTTTCTGTTGGAACTGCGTGTGCCTGATGCATAGAACACGACACAGCAGCCAGGCTGTCCCCACCGTCTGCGTTGAGTCACCACCATCCAGGCTTTGTTCTCATGGCTGTCACCACCCCACCAGACTCTCTCGGTGTTTGTGTAGCCTTATACAGTATATTGCACTGACTGTACCTGTATAGTATCTCGTCTGTATACTGTATGCACATAAATATGTATACTCACTCATGTATGTATGTATAGGATGTTTCTCTATCTCTGTATATGTACGTGTGTTTGTTCATAGTCTTTCACTAGAAATGTGTGGCTATTCATATACATTATGTGTATGTCAATTTAAAAAAAAAGTATGAATGCCAGCACCCACTTTTGATAACCTACTTTTATTCTCATTTTGTCCTGTTAAAACAATGAAAATAAAAACGTCATGTATTTTAAATGAGAACTTTAAAAGATTATTCTTTTTGCTAATTTTTAAGGTTTCCAGTTTTTCAGATCCAAAATGGGAAATATATTGGTGTTTCTCGTGACAGTTTTCTGTAGGTGAAAAATATTTGGAAACAGCTCAGTCTGTGTAGTTTTGGCTGTCTGTATCTTATGCAGATCAAGTGCTCCAAGGTTTAGAAATGCCCTAAACCAGCAAGACTCTTGTGCTGCAGATCCCAGCTCTATTCACAAGGGAATTGCTGTCAGTCTAGGGGTGACTCACATCCATAACACCTTACATGAATAGACACTAGATATAGAAGGGCCTTAGGCTGGAAAGAAAGTTCCTCCAGTTCAGGTGAGCATTAGGAATGGATAAAAATACCCAACCTTATAAGTGGATTTTATGGGAGCATTGCAGACTATTTGTCAGACTCTTACCCTTTGCAGTTCACAGTAACATATAATTGCCAATTGATTAAGCATTTATTAAAACAACTAACTATCATTTATTAGCCCTTTGGAAAATGAATCACCACACAACTGTATGTAGGCCCAGTTATCTCGCCTTGAGACAGCAAAGCACTGGCTTATCTTAAATAGCAAAATATTTCTGCTAGTCAAGAGGATGACTGATACACTTTTTCCAGTTGAGCATGTGTTTAGGTTATTCATTGAATTGAAGCTTAAATGATAATCATCTGTATTTCACTATGAGACCTATGAGTGATAAATTTTCTCCCTTTACAGTTAATTTTATCATTGTACTAGCTTGTCCAGATGGACCAGTCTCAGTGTGCAATAAGTTGCTGCAGCAGAGTGGCAGCAGCTACTCAGAACAATCTCAGAAATCAGATCTTTATGCAGGAAATACTGAGAACCTTGTAGGGTGATGGATACACTGTAAGGAAGACCCTTCACCCCAGCTAAAATTGCATAATAGGAAATCCTTTTCATTTTTAATTCAAAGTTACAGGGTTAAATTCTGACATCACACACATCAACAGCAAATTCCCGTTTTACTCCTAAACTGTAACTAGAATGTCCAAGGAATGCTTTTCCTCAACAAAACATAGGCTGGAAAAAGGACATATTCTACTAATTGAGATAGGAGTTTATGGGCCAGTGACTTATCTTAAGCCTTTACAAGTCAGTGACAGTTACTGGACTCTTGGATTCACTTGGCCCTTCTCTTTTTTTACAGTCTGGAAAAGCACATTTGCTATCTGATGTTTCTGATTGGAGTTGTATAGTTCACAATAGGAAAAAATAAAAATTAGAAAAGACAATAGCAATGCACTTTTAAAATTAACATTGGTCAGTTCATGGTTCTTGGCACCAAACTTTAAAACACAATCAGAGAAAAGCAGCACTTTTTAACTGTTGGAGTTTGCTTATGTTATAGGTGATATGTGTCTGTAGGTTAACAAGAAGCTCAATGTTTCTTTGTCCTGCACTGTCATTAGCCATTCCTTTTAAGCTGGATATTTAAATTTCCTTCCTGCTCTGGAGATCTGAATTTGAGCACAGCCATGCTGCTGGCATAGGCTAAGCTGAGTTTGCCAGGTCACTCCATGGTTGAGGAGCTGCTGCTCTGGTTTATTGTGTTAGTGCTGATTCACACACTCTGTCAGCCAGCACCATCCCTTCAGAGATTCCTTTTAAACAGAAAATAGAAACAAGGTACAGGGAATCTCTGAACCCAATGAATCCCATTTTCTAAAGCACACAGATACCAGGCTGAGTCTCTTGCTGTACCTCAGCCGTTCTGTGTGCCAGGAAATCATGTCTATATTAGATTTGGCTACTGTATAGTTTAGCCATTCCAGATATAAATCAAACTGCATGAGGTTGCTGTGAGGTAACATCAGATGTGGTATCTCATATTGAGGCAGGCTCTTACATCTTTGTGTTCTTCAGAAACTCTCTGTATGGTTTATAACTTTAGCAACTGTTGTTTAACTGCACTTCAAATTGGAGTTAGAAATAAATTATTAATGAAGATATCTGTCTTTTAATAATGTTTTTACACATTTTAAAAGGAAGTTGTGACCACCTACAAGAGCATGATCATCTCTGAACATTTGATGTTGGCTTTTAGTCATGTTTTCCCATTTTTCCCTCCATACAACTGGTGCAATATTTGAGAAATGTCATTTACTCTAAGAAAATGATCCTTGACTCAGTTTCACTATCAAAAATGGAGGAATATAAGAGCATATTTCAAAATTTCTTGTAAGTAAAGCAGCTTTAAAGTACAGCAGATTTCAGTACTGAGGCATTTTCCCTCCATACATTATTTTGCTAATTTTATATTTCTTTAATTTTAAAATTCTTTTTTGGCCATTTTCTTGAAAGTGCTAGAGAAATATAAGGACTTAGGAGATTTGCTGGTAAACTGGTGTGGTGAAGTTCTTCATCTGTTGCAGCAATAAAAGTTAGTTAAATCTTGGGTTTAAGTACTTCAGTATAAATAGTGATGAGGGTAATGTTGCTTTTTTTTATAGTTTGGAAACAATGAGGTTCAATAAAATGGGGAAACTAATGGAATTTTTTATGTCCCCACATGTCACATTTTTGTAACTTTAGGACAGGTTTCAGTGTCCTCTTTCTTGCAGTTCTTAGGTCTTCCAAAGTTATGGTCTTGTTTCCATTCACTTTCGTTCTTCCATTCTCAATTTTTGGGCCCTTCTTGATCCAAGCAGTATCCAGAGCATGCACCCTGCTGCCTCCAGCTCCCTTGTACATGAGAGATTTGCAGTCCACAGGGACTCTGTGGATGCAGAGGAGGACAGGACCTTGCCCACAGCAGCTCTCACTGCTCCATGCCACCTCTCAGTGCAGTGGGGGAGCTGTACATCTCTGCATGACATTTAGAATCTTGTAGCATCTCAAAGCTGCCATGACTGAGAGTAAGAAAAACCAACTGCAGCTGGGTTGTGCTGTGGGCACTGCCACCCAGCCATGGGCAGGGCCAGCTGCAGTGGCCATTGGTGTCACAGCTCAAACCGCCCTGCTGCGTGAAGTCTAGTTCATGAGCAGTTGTGGCACACATGCCCCAGAGCAGCACCTTCCAGCAAGGGGAAATGCTGGAGAGAATGGGTTAGTAATCCTCCAAAGAAATCTGGGACATGAGAATATCACCCTGCAGCTGCTGCACTGCAAAATGCAGTACACAAGTGATCTCTGTATCACTGAACTCTAGCAAAGTGCCTGTCCTTTGTCCCTTCTGTGACTGACCTAATACAATGTTGTATTTTCTTTTCTATTTTACAGTGAATGACAGGAAGTATAATGGTGGGTTGCTTGAGTTCTGCATTTATTCCTTAGCAAAGGCATAGATGAAGTTTTGATTTTTAATGGGTGATCTTAATAGGAATGCACTTCGTGATGATCCACTGAGATGCATGAGATGACTTTCCACAGTGTCCCCAACATCAGTTAATTTACAGGCTCTTCTTTTAGGAGCATTTACCGAGTGTGATCAAGCAGTACATTTTGGGCAGTTGTTTGGTGTTAAAAAAAAAAAGTTTAGATGAAAAGATTATGTTTCCAAATAAGATAATAATGCAGGGTCAGAAAGATCTGTAGCTAGACTGACTGCCAGTATAAAAATGGAAAGCAGAACAGTGAATTTGTCACCAAAAATTTTCTTTATTAGTAGCCTCAGCAATAATCTAAGGGCTACTGGAAAACTTGAGGGATAGAAGTATGTGCAGGGCTGGTTCTAAGTAAAGTAACTGTGACATTTAGTAATTGAAAGCAATGAATCATGAAACTGGAGGTCTGGAACCAGAGGTGCTGAAGGTTTACTAATCATTTGTTAATTTAATTTTAGGATCAGTATTAATTGCTCATAATCTTGAATCTTTGGGAGTTCCTGGAGTTCCAAATAATCTTGTCAGTCATTTTGAAGTGGTGGATTAGTCAGACCATAGAGCACAACACCATGTAGTCAAGTCTTTTAGTGACTTGTAAGTTAGAAAAAAGGTGTCCAGAGTTTTTTTATAGTACTGCATCATGTAATTACATTGAGTGATAGTGCAGTTCTTCCAGGGACTCTGGCTTTACAGTTTTTGCAGGGACTCTTGTTGTCATTTATTTTCTGTAGTAGTATCATTTGAAATAAATCATAAATTCCAGGAGTTTAAAAATTCAGAATAATGTAAATCAAAACCTTAAACACAGCAATACAAATGTTATAAGAGCCCTGAAATGTGTTGCAAATGCTGTTTCATAGGTTGAAATAGCAGGTGCCAGTGAATGCTTTTAATGTTAAATATATACAGGGTAAGATTACGAAGTGTTCACTCCTACACATTTTGTTGAAATAAAAACTAGTGTGATGGGGAAATTCTTTCCCATGTTCTTAGAGGGAAAATAGAGATTGATCTTGTGTCCCTTGAAAAGAAGAATTTGTGAAAGGTCAGAAAGGGCAGATTGTGTAGTGTTTAACACCTTGTGTGTGCACTTGTGCTTGTGATGCTACTACGTAAACGCACAGGATCCTTCTAATGTGGCTGCTGGTGTCAGGGGAAAGCTTCTAGAAAACACTTGAGGCACTCCTAGGGAGAAATTTGCAGTTCTGCTGTCCACTGTCCCCAGGGAGCCTTCCCAGGCACTCCAAACTGCATGGAGAGTGTCTGCTTTCACAGCCCACCTTGCACATCCTGCGTGTTCCTGAACAGACTGTTACTTTTAATCACCTTTGTATTAATAATCAACTGTTGTTTTGAATTTGACAGTAACAGGAGAATGAGTTAGCAGTACCGAGCTGTATGAACAAGTAACTATCCTGGGCCAAACTATGCTGTCTTTCATGGCAATATTCCTCCAGAATGCCTCTGTCACAGAGATGGGAATGACTGCAAATTTAGCTGTAGTTCCATCCTGATTTATGGACTTTTGCAGGCATTGGAAGTAACATTCAACAGCAATGCAATGGTTATAGCTCACAGTTAGCAAAGGAAATCTTGTCCAACATAATTTTCCAAGTGCTCTTCTGAAGTATTTTAAAATCGTTTTTATTGAGGTTATTTTTACTGTTTGTTTAAGCAAACAATAGTCAAATTCTTGGACCCATGAGGTCAGACAGTAAATTCCTGTTGGCTTCAAATGGGTGAGGATCTCTCTGCTCAGATTTTCTGAAACCTGATTCTGGCTGAACTCCTTCCTGCCTTGGACAACTCCCCTTTTGTGGACATGTGCTAAGAGGACCTGCACGTCAAGCCGAGTATCAGATAGCCAAGTCACTGTCGCTGCTTAACATAGCCCTCCAGCGCTGGCCCCGGGGCACAGGACTGCCTTCTAGGAGTGGGATTTCACACCTTCCCAGTGGAATTACCTTACCCAGCCAGGGGACTGGGAGCCATCTGCACCAGGGAGAGTGCCGTCAAGAGTTTCAGTGGGAAACAGAGTTTGGAAACTCCTGTCTGAGAACAGGCAGGAGGGAGGGAGTACCTTTTCCTCCCAGAGGATGGTAAGTGGCTTTCAGAAAGCCTTTCTTCACTTTCTGCAACCTGCCAAAACAAAGCAGCATGCCTGGCTCTGCTGAATGATGTGTAGCACTGCACACAGATTGCACGGTTAGAGACCACTTTCCTTACAGATCCAGGAGACTCCTCCTGCTGCCTTTTTTTATTTCATTGTAATTTGTGCTAGCTTAAGATCACTTTGCTATAGTCTCACTTCAGCTATTGGGCTTTTATTTTATCTATGTTATGCAGTTCTGACAAAGAAAAGGATATTTTTATATAACAGCCATGATGTGTAATGTAGTTTTTCCCCATTCTTCAAGAGTCAGTCCCTCTTCTCATCCAGCAGGAAAGGGAGATGCTCACGAGGGCCAGAGGCAAACAGCATCTTCCTGAGGCCCATAACCTATGGAATTTCAGCACAAGAAGTGGGGACCTACACTACTAGGAAAAAATTATGAAAACACAACAGAATCATGGGGCTCTCCTGTTGCCCAGAGCTTCCGATTCACATCAAATAAGCCAACAGCATTAAAACAAGACAAGCAAATAATTTAACAGCCAAGATGTCATGAGGAGAAACAGCTGAAGGGTATATGCTGTTGTCTAAAGCCCTCATGTAAACTATAGTGGAAGTTTTTTTTTAGTTTTTTCATGAACTTGTTAAAAGTTCATGCACTATAAAAGAACACCCTGCTCACAGATGTGTCCAGAGCATGATCTTGTGGTCAGGTCAAGTATTAGAAAAGGTTCCTTTAAAATGAATGAAAATTGTCAACATTTTCAAGCTTAGTGGCTACTAATAGACCTGTGTACAATATTTCAGGTACTTCTTCTCCCACGTGGCATTTTTAGCAGCACATATTTTCACGGGCACTCGTGAAAAATTATAATCACCTTCAATGACAGGATTCCTGAAACACCTCTTAGCACTGGGAATTAGCATGGCTTTATCCTCCTACCACACTTCACCCCAGTGGCCTGATTTTGGAGGAGCAGAGTTGCTCCTGGCACTTGCTCTCCTCTTGTCTCCTGCCTGCCCAGCGTTCAGGGCTAAGGTTACCTAGGGCTTGGCTCGAGACAAAGGGATATGTGTGGGACTTATGTAGCGTAAGATGTCTTTTTACTAAGAGAAAGCATTATCCATCCATGTATTTATGTAGCTATTTATATAACAGATGAATAAGTAAAATTTTTCACAGCTAAGAGAGTCCTAGGCCTGGTGCTGAGGATGTTTCACTCTATACTTTTAGTTCTGCTCATGGATTTTTCTTTTCACAGCCATCATGTTTTTCATTTGGAAAGGCTATGCTACATGGGATCATTTGGTTTGTATGTAACTTACAGGTATCACAATGTCTTTTTTCAGTGCCATTCATGTGTTCAGGAACTTGGACAGCCCTGCTTGGGCCTTGTCCTGATGCACTTTGCACACTGCCCCTTATAGCAATAGTCCAGTTCCTGAAGAGCCCAAGAGTCTGACCTCAGTGTGGACATTCATCCACAAAAAGATCCAAGATGTTTTCTACACCTGGTGAACACAGCTAGCCTGTGTGTAAAGTTGTGTCCATCAGTAGCTGCTTAATTGTATCACTGGATAATATTTTATTCTTTTTCTATCTATAACTATTACTCTCTCTGTCAAACCAAATTATCCTGCTTGGTTACGAACAAAGAAAGAACCATGTTCATTTACATTTCTCTTTCTTGCTGCAAACACCCCTGTTTTGAGCACTTTAGTGGAAGTGCTGGTGCAGTGTGTCACGACACAGCGACGGACAGCAGTCCGGCAGTCAGGGTGGGGGTGCCCAGGGCCAGGGCAAGAGAAAACAGAAACAGTCCTCTGTGACACCAGGGGCTTCCTGGCAGTGTGAGTCACTGTCTGTTCCCCAAAGCCTGTTCTGAGTTTTCCCTGGGATTATGTGCTTTTCCCAGTAAATTCTGATGTGGCAGAGAGCTATGGCATGTACTGACCTCTGGCTTCTGGTCCTGGCCTCTAAGAGTGATTGAACTGGACACATTCTGCCCATCAAACCTCTGCTCCAAGACAGCTCTGTGGTCTAGCTCAGGGCAATCTAATTTAAGCAATACATGTATTTGGTAACCATTGGGACTGCTAATTATCTTTCTGGAATAATATGAAATTTCGAACCGATGAGATATGAGATCAGGCCTACTGCTAATGTAGGCACATACAAAAACGTACCATTTTCACTCTGCAGAGGAGGGAACTACTTTGTCTAGCTTGTTTCTTTGACCTTCATAAAGCATTAAAACACACACCAGAAGGGATCTTTTTTTTACTTTGAAACATTTTAATTTTGCGTTGTTTTGAGGATATGTGAAGTTTTTTTTTCTTATTTGAAGATGGGTTTATTACTTCTAGTTCCATGGCACTACCAACATAGAACCCAAGAGTACATGAAAGATCTTAATAATATTTACTTACAATGTTTTGGGAATAAAAAGTATCAGAAAACTGAGAGAAAATAGCTAAAGTAAGGTGGCAGCATAGACTGGTTTCTTCTAAAGATTGCAAAGTTGGTGATTAAACTGTGTGGAAAAGTTCAGTTTTGTATAGCAGAAGGAGTTTCTTACTTTTTGTTGTTGATGTTCAAGTTTAGTACAAGCATTTGCTTTGAAGAAGATTTTTGAAGGAAAACTAGAGACTGATGGCTAATCAAAGGGTGAGTGTGTTTACCAAGAACTTGTCAGACATCCTGGTTTACTCTTGCACTCAGTCGCATTCAGGTGAGAGAATTTATCCAACCACCCTATATTCCTGTATGCTTCCTACCCATCCAGTCATCACACAGTTTTTACTGCCTGCTTAGGAGCAAGGAATTGAGCCTACCCCCAACACCTTCTTGGTGAATGTCCAAACTTCTGGGCCTTTGCCTGGTGTTTTTTTTCACTCTCTTGCTCTGTCTGATTTAAAATAAAAATTTTATAAAGATATCTTATACCTTGAATAATCTAATGAGTAAAAATTCCATCAAAACAAAAATTGATGTGCAATCAGTAAATTTTGTAATCCAAAGGCTATTATGGGACGTAGTACCTGATACGCATCCTGGAGTCTCCAGGAGGTCCCTTCTTGCAATCCTTACTTTAGTTTCTGGCTCTTTCTTCCCTCTTCAGTAAGAACAGGCTTTGGGCCAAGACTCTTTGGTCAGAACCAAGTTTTCCTCTCGTGTGCTCTGTCTTGCTGGCTGTTACCTCCAGTGCTGATGCATTTTGTGCCTGTCTGTGTATATCCACATGTGCAGCCAAGGTCTGACATGCTGCAGTATGTGCACCATTCCTCAAGCACGCTGGGATCTTTCCCAGGAGAGCTGTATAGCTATAAAATGTTTTGAATGCTCTACTTTTTTCCATAAATCAGGTTGTAGCATCATTATTTTTTGTGCCTCTCACACTGAGCAAATTCCTTGCTATGATGTAGTAGGGATATTAACAGCCTGATGCATGACCAGAGGAGCAGGCTAAAGCCAGAAAGGAGGGAGGAGGTGAGAAAAATTAGTGCTAGAACAAAGTGTGAGTGCCATCAGTTCAGTCACTGGGACGATTAGGCCTAAGACTGCAGTGTTAAACACATTGGCTTTAAACACCTTATTAGCCCTACTGAAGTCATGGAGGGTTTTTACTGTGATTAACAGCTGGGTTGAGTCCTGGCCTGTGAGCCAGTGCCTGTTATTTGTCTAGGACACACTGAAAATTTAGTTAACACTCCGGGACGTCATATCATCAACATGGTTGTTGTCATTTATGTAGTTCATTGATCAGCAGTGGGGATTTTTTCTGAGGTCTGTTCCACAGCTTCCACTGGCCATGAAACTTTGTTCCTAATATTTTTATTTTGTTGCACTTAAACACTAAACAACTGGGCAAAACTATAAAAAAAACCCTTTAGTATTTAGGCTTCTTTTAATATTAAAATATTTAATATTTTAATAGTATTTAGGCTTATTTTAATAGCAAAGTATTTAGGCTTATTTTAATATTTTTCCCCCAGGCCTTTCAACATCATATGTGTTGACTTGGTGTATTTTAGAAAATGACTTTGCCCATCCCAGTTCTATATGTTTCCCCTGCACACACCATTACTCAATGCAGTTCCAGGGGAGGATTGTGCCAAGTGGGCAGCACACCTAACATAGGTATACTGATAGGAACAGTTTGACTTAGCCATCAAACAAAAATAGCATTAAAAAATCCCAAGTAGACTTGAAAATCTGTGTCTGGGAGAGTGGGAAAATTCAAATTCTTCACAGTAAATGATTCACTAACCGTAACAAAATACGGTGGCCAGTATGAAAAAAGGATTTTAGAACTGTCTACTCCTGAGTATATTTTAGGTTCTGTTTTGCAGGGGGTGGCAGAGTGTCTGTGTAACTGATACTTTCTACAACTCCATTTCTATCTTTGGGAAGCTGCAACTGGCATTTTAGAACTCAGCATGTCAAAATGCTGCTTCTGTCCCCTTGAATACCTCCTTGAATGCAGGAGATCAGTAGCACCACGAGGCACCGTGTTGGCACGGCACTGTGTGTGGCACGGTGGTGAGCGGGGTGGCGCGGGTGTGACACTCTCACGGGGCTGTCACGGCTGCTGCTCGGGGACACTTGGTGGCTGGAGCACGCCGCGTGCTGCGGGATTGGCACTGGCACACGCTCTGCTGGGACGTGACGGGCTGTAAAAGAGAAGGTATTTCCCGGTGCCTACGAGAGGAAATCCATGCTCAAGCGCTGTTGACGTCAAGCCTGGCGCAGAAGCCACTGTGCTGGTGAATGTTTGTGTAATGAGTTGTGTGCAGACTGTGTCCCTGTCCTTCCCCACGGAGGAGGACCCAGCCAAGCTGAAGACACTGCTGTGTAAGTACTGACTCACCACTGGTGAGCAGAGGAAATCTGGGTCAGGCAGAGCCTCTCCAAAGATCTGTGGAGTGGAGCCAAGGGGTGGGAGGGGAGCATCTCCAGCTCAGACAGGGAGTTTTGGACCAAACCTGGGCACCCAAAGAGAGAAAATCTCATGGCCATGGCAGATGCTGTGCCTCATGCCCACCTGCACCACAGTAAGCATTAGATCATGCCTGAAATTAAAGATAAGATTCAATTAAAAGAGCAGGCACAGAAGAATTTCCGAAAAAATGGCTCAGCCATTCAGGAGGACACATTGCAGATAAGTTACCGATGTAATTCAAAATTCATAAGAACATTGAAGGACAAAATCCATATTATGGTTTAAACTTGTTTTACTCACAGTACTATCTAGTGTATAAGGTAAGCATGGTTTTGTGATAAAAGTCTTTTGTCCTCTTTTGCTCCTTTTTTTTTATAAAAAGTATTGACATTTCTGTATTCTAATAATTTTTCTGTTTCAGCACATAATTTTTTTATTACTTTTTCTGGTAGGCTTTCTTACATTTATTCCTTTTGCTTTGTTTTCTGCTATGAGTCTGAACATTTGCTTAATCTATTATCAATAAATAGGCTTCATGAAGCTAAATAGGCTTCAAGCTGAGCACAAAAACTACTGAGATCCAAGGAAGTTGGATCTATAGGGGATTCTGCAGGGGATTCTAGGCAAACCAGGCTCCAGATCTAGAGTCTTGGTGTATGCTCATGCTTGGCATTCTATGACTTGTAAATGAAAGGCATATACATTATTAAATGTGTTCAATTACCCTAAATAATAAAGACACATTTCCTTCATGAAGCACAAATTCTGCCAAAGTATTGCTGTACTTGTTCATTCTCATGACAAGAGCAGAGATGTACCTGGACAGCCCCTATGAATGTACTGTGTGCATTTACTTACACACAAATCCTTAACTCTTGGGGAAAAAATGTGGGGACATTCAAGACATCACGTCACATTTGCAAAGTAAGTGTTCAGAGGAAGTTTTCTGAGCTGCAGGTATACAGTGATGTCCAAAACCAATGAACCCTTTCAAAAGAATTTACTATTAGTGGTTTCTGTTCCAGTCTAAAGCCTCTGAAGATACATTTTCAATTGTGAACTCCCCACTGAACTCAAATGAAGTCACATTCTCGGCTTCAGAGGGGCTGTGACATGTACTTACAGCTAAACATATGCTAACCTCCCCTTTTGGATCAGGATCATGTTCTCCAGTATTCCACATGCATGAAAACATGGAGTTTCTTAACTCTTGTTCCCTCCAGTTAATGAAATATCACAGAGTAGGATAGGTTAATCCATATAATTTGCATGGAGTTCATTAAATCATTTTAACAAAATTTAGCAGTTATATTTAGCTTGATACTCAGAAATGTTAACACCCTGCTTTTAATGTGACAGATTGGATTTGGAAAGCAATATAAAACGTGGGTTTCAGTGTGTAGAATTTTTTATTTCTACAACTTAAGGATGTTGTTAAGATCCATGTGCCTTTTTAAGAACTATTCTACCATTTAAAATCCAACCAGTACTAGATTGCCAAAACCATTTATCTTTATTAGACTTTAGTGCTCTGGAGAAGTTAAAACTGGGATTTTCTATTACCCTTTTTTTCTTAAAGAAGTAGTTAGAAGTAAAGACTAGCTCTGTTTCTGTTGTTGGCATATAGATTTTTATTCATAAAATTAGAGTGTTTCAAATAAAAGTAAGCTAACTTTGCAAAGAAAAAGCATATTTAATCTATGACCAAGACAGTTATTTGTATGTTTTTTCCCTCTTTTTTTTTTCTTCCTCCATCCACCTCCCCCAATAGGTGACGTGCATGCAGTGGTTGCAAGGGGACCATACGATGCTGGACATGATTGAAAAAAAGCGTTGCCTCTGCAAAGAGATCAAAGCTCGACAGAAATCAGAGAAAGGACTCTGCAAACAGGACAGCATGCCTATTTTGCCGAGTTGGAAAAAGAATGCTGGGACCAAGAAATACAGCCCTCCTCCTTATTCCAAACAACAAACTGTTTTCTGGGACACTGCAATTTGACAGGCCTGTGGAGGATGCCCTCTCCACTGTGTGGCACCAAGCACAGGTAGCCTGCTTTCTTTAAAAGGCAAAGGCTCTAGCCTAAGACTTACCTGCAGGTGGTGAACTTCCTAGGAAAAAACACACCAGTACAGTGCTCACCTGTCAATCAAGAGAGAGATGTAAGTTTCCTACTGGATTAAGGCATACATATTTATCCAGGATTTTTTTGGATCCAGAAGATATCAAAATGTAAATATTTCACCAATATATTGAAAACACCCAAACTAATACACTGTTTAAATATATAAATATATATATATAAATTCAAAAATTTATGGAGAATTTTACTATATAATGTTACTGTTATACTGTTTTATTACCTATTTTCTATGTTCTATTCTACTGTTCACCCACGCCCCTGCCGCCACTGTTTTATTTCTCTGACCTGCCTAGATGTGGCCTCTGTACAAAAGCATGTGGTTGTACGTGTTGTTGGAGAGGACAATGTACAAAACAACTCGGTGCTAGGGCTGTAGAAGATAACTAGAGTCGTACTTGTTAGATGTCCTTAGCTAGGGGGGTGGGATGGACAAAGGAGAGAGTTCTGGTGGGAAACAGCAAACCTGCAAGCGCTGAAAGTACAAGTGCTCAGTGCGGGTGCCCAAGTTGCATTTAAAATAGTAATTGTTCTGCATCTGTTTTCCCATAATGGTAACCAGATTAATTGTCCTTGGTTTTATATGAACCATTTATCAAAATGATTTGGCCAAGGAACTAAATTTTCTGCAGCACGGCCTGCGACAGAATCTCTTCCTTGAAGACGTTCCATTGATTAGCAGAGACCATGGTTCACTGTGACTAAGCATTGTGCAGCCCTTGGCAGAGAGAGCCGGTGGCTCAGCGGGGTGAGGCAGTGCCACTGCAGCCGCCGTCCCCGTCCACATTTACCGATGGTCCAGAAAATAAAGGCGACAAAATATGTTTACATGTTTATTATTTTTAAATCCAGCAGCACATCCTTACTTACGCTGTGTCAGATTTCCTCATGTTGTTTCTGTGGGCTGGATTTCAGACCCCTTGAAAGGCTGTTGGGAAATCCCTCTTGATTTCATGCCGTTTTGAAGCAGAAGCCCACGTAACGCATTCTCCCGGCTATGCCGTTTCTTCTTCCTGGCTGCTTCTGGAATTGGCTTGCAATCCTGTATTATATTACATCCATTTTAACAGAATATTATGTCATGACCAAAGAATTATGACCTCCTGGTTTTAACGGGAGAAATGGATGGCTTATACTGATTATGAGGGTAAAATCTGTGAGGTGAAATATCTTCCAAAAGGATCTGTTGAGGACGAGGGAAAATTGTACTGCGGTGGAGTAGGGGGGAAAAAAAGATCTATGGCATATATTTTGTATATTAAAATTTCTATCTATGTGTCTGAAGTTTGGTAGTACAAAATTCCCTCTTTAAAACAATCATTTTAATGTTATATTCACCAAGAAGAAAAGGTGTGTTTGTTTGAAACTTCTTGTTATATTGGCTTTTCTTTAAAATTATATTGACAGCATTGCCACAGCTGTAATTGCTGATCAAAAAAGACCAAAAATAACAAATTTTAGAAGGTTTTTGTAATCTATATTGCTAAAGTTTGAGTTTCAGTAATGTTTTATCAGTAGTAGTTTCTTTTCAGCCTCTGAAATAAAGTTTTTAAATATTTTATAACTAATTAACTAATGTATATTTTGATGTCCAAACTGAGATTTCTGTAAAAGATGAAGTGTGTGTTTATATGTGTGTATGTATATTAGCATTACTGTATATGTATATATGCATATGTGTACACACATATACATGTATATATGCATGTATCTATATATACCCATAGATGTGTGCATACATATATCCGCATACGTTAAATATTGGTGTGTTAGGAATCTACAAAGGCTGGAATAGGTACAGAGTTGAAATGCAGGTTTGAAGACCCCCTCACAGCCAAAATGACAGAAGACATGAAAAATCCCAGAGGCTGTGAGGGAATCTTTGAACACGTTGCATCCAAAAGACACAAACAGTTTATTCTGCTTATTCTCTCTTTTTTAAACAAAGAAAATAGCAGAAGAAAAATTCCAGAGATCTTACGAAGTTCCAGAATCTGCTGGAAAGAAGACGACTTCTTGGTCATGAGAAATCTGTTGAGCTAACAGGGTTCATTATTCAGCAAGTGTTCATGGTTTGTCTTCCTTGTAATGTGGCAGGAGAAAAATTTCCCATATCCATGTGTGAAATACTTAGCTCAGCCCTTTCCCCCAACTGCACAAAGTCACTGGTGACAAAACGCAAGCAGGCGTTCAGTCAGCTCTGCCAGTCCTTGCCCTCACTGATTTCCTCCTGGAGCAGCTCCATTAAAGCCACACTGCCAGAGTATTGCTGGCAGACCCTGGGCACACCTGCTGGAGGAAGGCAGTGTCAGTGTGAACAGTTCTGTCCTTGCTAGTGTTTGTTCATACCGTGTCCTTTCCATATCGAGATGTAATAGGAATAATGATCAGGGAATTGAAGCGTTCTTGTCCTAGAGCAGACTTGCTTGTACACTTAGCCCACTGCAAACTCCTTGTTTTGCTTTTATTGCTCAACACTGTTGATGTTGTCCTTCCTAAATAACTGCCCATGTGCTTCCAGACCTCCATTGTATCCCATGGAAACAATGGCTTTTTGTTTTAAAGTGCGACAACATGAAAAAGTAAAATATAACTTAGCACTTACCTTCAAAGCACTTTAGAAATGTGAAGTAAACCTCATGCTTGTGAGAGCCGTTTTACTGAGGAGGGACGTGCGGCTCAGGCAGAGTAGTTTCCAAAGGTCAGGGACAGAGCCAGAGCAGGACACAGCCACTGCCCTGTCCCATGACTGCTGGCCCACCCCATGGCTCGAGTAAAAGGCACATCGTCCTGCCGAGAGCTGCCATCACAATGCTGTCACACATCTCCTACATCACCTCTTGTCTCAGCAGCTTCTGTGTCACAGGGTGAATGACAGTGCTTAGTTACACACGGTCATTACAGCTGTAGTCTGTATAAATATGCAATCTGTATATACATACAGATCACATATATACACACACTTATGGAGACTGTATATATGAAATTGTTTGGTATGCACTTATTTTGCTTTAAACTCCTGAAATTAAACATTATAGTGTAGCAATTTGTGTAAGGTGCACTGTGATTTCAAGAAAGCACAGTAAAGTCACAGGTCTTGTTATTCTTGCACTAAAAATGTGTTTACGTATATTAGCCAATGTATGTCTACTTTATCGCTCCTTTTGACAAATTAAAGCAAATGGTATAAAATAGTATGGGGTTTTTTGGTTTGGGTTGTTTATTTTTAAGTGGACAATGGCACTATGTTTTTAAATGACAGGGTTTTTAAATAAAATGAAATCATTCTGTGTTCATTCCAATGTAATACATTTACCAATATCTTGAAACTGAATGTCATGTTGCTTTTTTTTATATTTCATTAGAAATTGTCAGGTATGTGCCTGAGATTGTGTAGGACTAAGGAGTAGCTAGAGGCTAACTGTAATCATATATTATTAGCCGTTTCTATATACACAGTATAAATACATATTAATTTTCTTTTCATTTTTGTACTTGATTTTTTTAGGTAAGATGTAATTAAATGTACTTTGATACTTCTGAGGTAATAAGATGTTGTTTGAAGACCAATTCTGCTTTCTTTAGTGCATTGACAATATTTTACAATAATTTAGTGCTTATTTATTTGTGCTCCAGTGTAATTATAATAAAAAGCAATAGTTTAAAATATTTGGCTGTTCATTTTTATTTGATAGCTTAAGTTTAGAGACAGGTTATTCACTAGGGAATAGCCAGAGATTTCTGGGAAGAAAAGTCAAGTCATAGATGTATATTTATAGCATTTCCTAGGCACATTTTTAATCGTACCATTTGTTGGAGGAAATGAATTAATTGCTTTAATAGGTTAGTATTTGCAAGTCATGCCTCATTGCATCTAATGCCATGAGTGCCATCCTCAACTAAATCCTTAGGATAAGATTTCTCTGAAGAGCAGATAAATTTTTGTCTAAGTACTTTTCACAGTTTGGAATGGCAGATGCTCACTTCAAAGACACCCCCTTCAATGATCTCCATTTGCAGAATATCCCCAAATGTGAGAGGGACCTATCACACTCTTCATAAAGCTCTAAAAAAGTCTGCTCAAAAGTAAGCATAATCTTCCTGTTTCCAGACAAAAGCTTTAGTCCCATTAGGATGCAAAACCCAGCCCTTGCAGAGGAATTCCACAACTTTTTTAAGAAGATATCCCCCTAATATTTTTAAGAAGGCATTTTGTAATTTAAAAAGGTTTCCAAGAACAAGTAAGCAAGTAGTTAATAAAGAAGCCAGTAAAAAGCAGTAATGCCTTTGCTATGGCACTGAGACCATATTTCTCTCCTTTCATGAAAAAAGCTGCCTCTAATATGCAAAAAAGGTCTTATCCTTGTCTGTACAGATCTGCACACAGAAGTGCACGGGGCGGGGGGAAGCTTTTGGTTGTCTTCAGCAGGAGCTGCTTCTGGCACAGGTTGCAAATGATCCAGAAGGTGCTTTCCAAGTGCTTCCCTGCCCCAGGAGTCACCTGCTTTCCCCAAGACACATCCTCTCTCCTCAGCAGCAATCCCATTGACAGGGCCCATATATAGGATGAAGAGTTTTGCTACCCCTTCATGCTCCTCTTCCTCTCCCCAGCCCCTGACACAGATGTTCAGAGTGACCCATCCTCTGAAGCAAAGTCCAGCCTTTTTCCTCACTGGCTCTGTGTTTTGTATGAAGACTCCATATGGATGACTAGAAAGTAATACTGTTTTACAGGGATTTCTCCAGCCCTAAAGAGGAAAAAAGAATTTGTGCATTTGTCAGATTCATGCCTGTGCTCTTCAGTGGTACGGTTCACAAAGTCCTGTGTCCTAGCTCATTTCTGAATGCTAGCCATGGTGACTTCCAACAATCACCTTACCCCACATGACATGCCTGACCACTTCTGGACACAGCAGCATCTGAACAGAGAAGGAATTAAATGGAAGCATTGCCAAATGCTTCAGGGAGCATAAATATGGGGCAAAATCAGA
This sequence comes from Hypocryptadius cinnamomeus, assembly GCA_013400635.1. NCBI lineage: Eukaryota > Metazoa > Chordata > Aves > Passeriformes > Zosteropidae > Hypocryptadius > Hypocryptadius cinnamomeus. Next base: position 92,176 of record VYZP01059208.1, read on the forward strand.
CATTTTCCTATTTGAAATATGTGTATTCTCTTTCTTTGCCAATGCAGAAACACTTTTTATATACCATTGTTTTTTAAACAGAAGAGGTTTAAATTAAAAGGAGACAAGACCATAAAAAGCAACAGTTGACTTTTACACTCGTATTTTCTCTAAGTTTATTCAGAAGTGGAAAGGTGCCTGCAGTACTCTATCTTGGGTGTCTGCTCCTTTTGCATTTTGAAAGCCATCACAATACTGCTGGCTGGAGTTGATGCTGTTTCTCCCCTGCAGTCACTCGGAGTGACCTCAGCTGGTGCCAGAGTGGCTGAGAAGCAATTAAAGCACAGAGGGGCTTGTCTTGCTGGGGAACAAGTAACCTGCCCTGAGCACAGCAGGGAAGTCAAGCAGCCCTTAGAGGGAAGATGGGCCAACATCTCTCAGATCTATGGCCAGCAGTCACAGAGCTGGCAAGGGAACTGCAGGAAACCAAATAAAATTTACAAAACCAGAAGACAACTGAAAAGAAACACTGCTCAAAGGCAAGACTGAACACATTTGGCATTTATTTTCTAAACCTGCCAACATCTCTTTTATCGTGGGTTTTTTTTGCTTTTTTTTTTCCTTTATAACAAGGTTACACACCTGTCACCTTTTAATTGAGATTTTTGGCACCAGGGTGGTTGTTGGTTTCAGTGTTTTCCCCACCTGTGATATATTCTCATCTTCTTTTGTCTCCTCTCTTTCTATCTCAACCCTTTCTTTCATGATGTGCTTTGGGAAATATATTTGTAGGCACAAGACTTCTCATCATCTTTTTTTTCCCAGTAATGTTCTCTACCTCCCCTGTTCTCAGCTGGCTCTGTACTCTCTTAACCCTCATGAAAACATACGAGGAGAGCAGGAGGATGAACCACCAATGATTTTATTTTAGAAGGTAGGATTTATCAACGCTGTTCTTGGTTTACACACAGCAAGTTTCACAGAGGGCTGGAGAAAGAGGAACGCGGTGGGAAACACTGAGCTTCAGCGTCGGGCACAAGAGTGTCCCTGGGGCAGCAGGACCAGTCACAGTGACCCTGCAGGGAGCCAGGCAGGGTCCCTTTCCCTCGCACAAGTGACACCCACCAGGAGGAGCCTCCTGTGGCAGGTTCTATGGGACCATCGCAGCTTGCCGTGTTCGGGAAGCCGGGAAAGCTGCCCGAGTGTCAGCCCCGGGGAGAGCGCAGCCTGCACTTCCTCAGCAGTGCTCCTGATTGAATCCCTCGGTTCTGCTCTCCATGACCTTATGCTTTCTTTGGACGTTAACACCTCCGCAAAGTGGGTGTTAAATGGTGTTGTTAGTGTCTGTAGCGTAGTTTTATATCCACTTGAGAAGTGTAAATGATTCTACAAGGTGCGGGGCAATGGAAAATCAGCTTTCCCCAGGCTCCAGCTGGCTGGGGAAATTCAAATTAACTCCTGTGGAATCCAGCTCCTACCAAAGAGCTCTATTCTTTCCCAAGTTCTTCAGGGCTTTTTTACTGTTCTTGTAAACACAACAACTGAATGGCTGGTGTGTTTATTTATTAAGTTTAAAGAGGCTAACATGTCCTTGGCCAAGCAGGCAAAGACATTCAATTTCTGCCTGGCTTTTACGCTCATTTGAGAATTTTGTCTCAGTTTCTGCTGAACTATGTGGCCCATCCAAGAAGCCCACACCTTCTTTCCCTGGCTCTTACTGTGTGTGTGGGATGTGGTGGCACATGTTGTGGATGGAATCAGCCGACAGGATGAGTTACTCCCTGGGGTACGTGTTTCACTGACTAGGCACTACCTGAGTGTTCCTTCATCCTCTGAACTGTGTCGCTTACAATTCCCATGCTCACCGTGGGTAAAACTTCTCCCACAGGTGTTGGCCATCCCTGTCCCTGGCCATGGTGACAGAACATCTGGTTTAGCTTCCTAAAAGGCGTCTAATTTGGTGGTACATCCAAATGAGAGGATGAATTTTGAAACTAACTAGGATCCAACCTATTCAGGGTACTCAAGGTTGCAAGCAATGCCATCAGCCTCAATAAAAAACAGACTTCTACTCCTTGTGCAGTAGCAGTCAGCAGGGAAAAACCTGCAGTACTGCACACAGGGACAAAGGGTTAAAAACCAGCACCTGAAAGGGTCATTTAAGCTCACCTGAGCCACTCAATGTCCCTTGCAGTGCACCTGGCAGCACTCCCTTGGGTTTGCAGCACTACAGAAAGGCCTTTGAAGGAAAGCCCAACCAGGCATCTCATCTGAGCAGCAGCTCGGGGCAGCCCTGGCACTGCCCACCCCTGTGGGTGTGCCTTCGGGTGTGACCAGGACACCGCTGTGAGCCCTTGCAAACAGGTACTGCACGGTCAGCACAGACAGTGCTGGAATGATCCTGCCAGCATTTGTGCCAGGGATTTACTGCTGTGGACTGACAGGAGCTGTGCATTTGACCAGTTATCATGAGCTTTTCCTTGTACTTTTGCTGCTGTTTCATTTATCCTGGGAAGCTCCCCTCCGTTTCATCACTTATGTCTATTTTTGTAGACACAGACAGAAGTACAAATCTCCAGTACACTGTCTGAATTAATACTCTGAATCTATGGCCGAGAGAAATGCTGAAAGCCCTTCATAATAGCAGGGTTTGAAATGAACTAAGTAACATGTCTGATTCTTATTTTTATTTTTGCCAAAAGTTTCATATTCCTTTATTTTCCATCTGTTTCAGGAATTCAAGCACAAATAACCTTTTGAAAATTGGTACCAAAAATAAATTTCAAATTCTAACAGGTTTTAATCCAATAGAAAAGCAAATTTGAGTTCATGCTTTGTTTACTTCCATAAGAAAGTTTTCTTACTGCCTATTTAATTTCCACAGAGATGCTATTGCTTATGTTAACAGAGTTCTACAACATATAAACCACCTTTCTGTCCTTCCCTCTCTGAGAAAGAATGAATACATAGTGCTTTTCACTCAGGTATTTCTTTCTCAGTATGTCCACAAGATAAATGAGAGCTCTGCCAAGTGAGGTTAGTGGGTTTAAGGAAGGGAAAGATTGTTTAGTGTCTCAGTGTGGTGAAACATAGCATTTAATGTACATATTGTGCTAGTTCAAGGTGTGTTTTAGGAAAGTTTTATACTGTTTCCATGACAAATTAATAGGAAATTGGACAAAATGCTGACTTTGGATTTTTGCTTGTGGCAAAGTGTTCTCTGTCCTTCAAGCTTTATCTTGACTGAAGAGCACTTGATAATACAGCCAGGAAGAATAATTCAAGGTACATTTACTGCTGTTCTAGCACAGAAAAGTACACTCTCAGGTTTTTTTTATTTTACCAAAAATATTTTATCCACCTTTGATTTATCTTTGGGTAGACTGTTAGTGGCTACCTGATACTGTCAAAGGTAAATCAAAGCCTTAATGAAAGATCAGTGTCAATTTATCCCACTATTTTAGAGAATATTTTAAAATGCTGGAGACCTCAACCTCCATTTTTTAAATTAGTCCCATTTTCTACAATGTGCACCTTACAGATGCTCTCCACAATCCTGCTATTAGCTAGTTTGCTGTGGGTCTTTTGTGCTGGGTTGTAAGTCTTGGTTTCATTCTCCTAACACTCTCCCATTAACCTTTGAAATAAGGGATAAATTAGTTCTCTATGAAAAGGAATGGGCATATCACACATCTGTCCACGTATGTATGTACACCTTAAAACTAAAATGGGTACCTGGTTCCAAGTGCTCCTATAAAAGAACAAGAAAACAGGGTCATGTGCCAGTTTGGCATTCAGGGCCTTCACATTAAGAAAGCTTCATACTGTGTTATGACAGCTTCAGCTTAGAATCCCAATCTGAAGATGTCATTTACTTTGCCATAGATTTTGGCAGTTATTTACTTAGACACGTGAGTAACTTTCCTCTAGAGAGTTCAAGAAATGACATTACATGCTCCCACAGAATTCAAACAGCAGTATATGCTTTAGCTTAACAAATTATTATTGTTTTAAAAGAAAATAGTTTTCAATGTCACAGTTGTCAAGTGTTATTTGATGGATGTAATTCTGCAATGGAATGTGAAACTTTAAGATGGTGTCTTCTTTTAAAAGCTCTTCTGAGGGGCATTAAGCTCTAGTGTGTCTAATTAATGCTTTAAATATTCTTTCCTACCAGTCAATCTTTATCTATCTCTGTGCTGCCTTGTTACCCAATATGAACTGCTCATTGAAATAGATTGTTCCTGGTCTTTCAACAGTTGATTGTTCTTTCATGGCTGAACACTTTAAAATAACAATATTGATTTTTCTTACATTATATCCCTCCTCATAAGTCCTAACTAGAGATTGTCACTGTGGCCTAAGAACATGTGGGGACAGTTAGCAGTTCTGAATTTAGAGTGAAAAAGGTATGCTTAGTGCAGTATTCATCCAAGCATGGATCTTAAAACAGTCAGTCCAAAGATTCTATCTTAAAACCATGCTTTGGTTTATTTTTGTTTTAAAATTGGTGAAAATATTTACTCACAAGTGTGAAATAGTGTGACACGGATCCTAAAATGTACTAACTGGAATATTTTGTGTCTTCACAAGCCTTCAGTTTCCTGAGTTTCCAAATTTCATGGGATCAGAGTAGGACTAGAGAATAATTTCTGTTCTCTCTTCTTCTGCTAAGCGTGTGGAGAGTAGGGAATTGACTCTATCTCTTGGACCTCTGGTGGCCCAGAGCACTCAGCGTGTGCTTGAAGGTGACTTTCAGGCTGGTACTCTCTGATGGCTGTACAGGAAGAATGTTCATATCTGTCTGGTCTGGCAGGATTAGCAGTAGCATGGCAAATTGTGGTCTCATATTACTGCAACACTCGGGTCTGGCTTTGGGGAAAATATTAATTGGATCACTTTCCATTTTCACAGGAGAAAGAGGAACAAACTTCTTTGTATATTATAAATGATAGGACATATCAGGAAGATAAATGCAAATAATAGGAAGTACAGTTATTTAGAAAATTTGAAATGGAAGTATTTTTTTCTAGAGACTTTTATTTTAATAGAAAAAGATGTTAAAATTCTTGTTTTGTTTAAAAATATAAAGCAATTTTTGAATGTTGGTGTGCCCTAAGATTAATTTTGCAAGTGGATTTTTTTTTTCAATTTTGAAATGGATTTTTACCATTAAGCGGGTTTTACATATTAATAAAAAAACTCAAGAAAAAATCACCATATTTGGGGCTGTTACTCAAGTTTAGGACCTTGGAACAGGAAAGACTAGAAACCTTGTTTCTTTTGGAAACAAGTTGAAAAATGGTTACATGATCCACAAAACAAAAAAAAATCTGATGGGAATTTGAAGCAGCAGAGCATGACATTGACACATAAACACCAGGACAGCGGTCACAGTGTGGTCTTTCAGAAGAGCTGGCTATGGCATCGTGTCAAAGGACAATATGAATATCAAGAAAACCCTAAAACAAGCCCTCAGATCAATGAGAAGTGGTTGTCTCTGTGACCACACAAAATGATGTGACTAAAAACTGAGGCAGAAAAAAATGCTCTGTGTCATGGCCTGTTCTGTAAGGTAGAAATTATTTTTCTTCAAGAGAAAGCTTTGTTGCTTTGGACTTAGCTGGTGATTTGAATTGTTACCTGCACCCCTCCTGTTCTGCTTCTACTCATCATATCACTGGAAACTTAATAGTTCAAGTGATTAACAGGAATATTTAGAAAAGGACAAAATCAGATAGAAGAAAAGCTGATGCAGCAATTTGAGCCACCATAGAAGAGAGAAGACATGATACTAAGTTTGTAGCCTGACCCAAAAAATGTGAAATAATGAACAGACTGAATATGCTTTAGTGGAGGAAGTAAAACGAGAAGGGAGAAGATAAACATTTACCACTGTTGTGCTTGGAGTACAGGAAAACAGCCAAAGATACTGTTAAAATTTAAGGCTGACCCAAGGATATTCAGAATAATTAGTAAAAAAATAAACCAGGTAAGGATTAACTAAGTGGGAAAGAATTTTCAGGTGCTTTTTGCCCCTCCATCACCCATATTGATACATGGCCCTCATGAAACTGTCCTCAAGACTGTGATACTGTGGAATCAAGGTATAGTGTGGATACAAATATTTCTACTCTGAAAACAATGTAGAGTTTTGTGGAAGTTTTTTCTGGTTTTGAAAACTTGGTCCACTATTGCCAGTGCTAACACGGTGCAGGGGATAATTGCACAAGGGCAATGGTGTTAACACACATCATGAGACATGATCTCTGGGTCTTGGGTCCCATGTAGGGATATTTTGCATAAGGTGTTCCTCACTACCTTCAGAGGGTTGGAAATGTCGTGGGAGATGTCAGGCTGTGCCTCAGGTGTTCAGATGAAGCTGTTGCTGTGAGGTTGTGCTGTGTTACTGGATGTGTGCAGGGCACTGTCAGGCACTCCCCTCATGGGCCCACCTCGGAGGGAAGCGGCCCTGGCCGCCCCCACACGGGACATGCGGCTCACAGGCCGAGAACCAAAGACCACTGAGAAAACATCGACATCAAGGCTGAGCTCTGGGAAAAGGTTCCTCTGTGTTTCAGGGAAGACTTCTTAGCATCATCTGAGAAAGTCTTTAACCCTTTTTCCTGACAGTTGTTGTCCAAGCTAACAAAGTAACGTGGAATACAAACACCAGTTACCAGAGCGGCCTCATGGCTTTGGCCTGCATTTTCTGCCGACTGTGAGACTCTGGCCCTTTTTTGTAAAGCGGTAAGCTTCAAAATTTTTTTAATTTTTTTTTTTTTAATTTAAACATTATGCAGTGTGGCAAGGCCTTTGGTCATGAGCAGGGCTCCTGGTCAGACTGATTTTGGGCAGGGTACTGAGGTAGGCCTGGAAACAGCCATTGGCCCTGGGCTGCCACCATCAAATCAAACTCCCCGCACACTTGTGACAGCAGCAGAGGAGCCTGGCACCACAGGGAGCTGAGGCTGGGTGGCTGCTGCAGGCATTGGCCAAAGGACCTGTGTGTTCATTGAAGCTGGACCAGGGTGGCCACAACTGTGGTGGTGGTGGGCAGATGCTCGTGAGCACTTCCACAGTAATCTCTGAATTACCCTGGATTTAATTTTTGTGTCAGGCTGCTTGCTTCTGAAGAGAACAGTTTATGGTGGAGTTTTGTGTTTATAGAGAACTGTTAGGCTGCCCTTTAAAGTGTTTAAATAATATTGTATCAACACGGTGCAGACTGATATGTATCTTAGCAACTGTGTCAAGTTCACGATGGGCTAAAAATCCAAATGGGAATCAAACAATCTGGAGCCTTAAAGCTTAGAAAGCTAAGAATAAGGAGAAAATTACTGGGTTATTTTGGACCCAACCAAGGCAGCCCTTCAGCTTAACACTGTGCTAATTGTAGGTTAACGAGTACCTTAAAACTATAATTAAAGTGCAATATACACACAGTATCTCCAAAAATTCTAACAAAAAAATTATGTTTCATGGCAAGAAAAAAAATTTGAAATAGCAGAAGTACAGTTGAAGTTTGAAAGGAGTGACATATATAACAAAGCAAAATACTGCTGGTTTTATTTACATTTTACATACCTGTTGGTTCTTAAGTCTGGAAAACTCTGTATTTGAATACCAGGTTGAATGCTGTAGATTTACCCCAAGTGTATGTGAGTGAGAATACGGGTGCAGGTCCTGCTGTAAACATGAGCAAATGCTCATCATCCACTCTGCTATTGCAAAAAGTCATGCAGAAACCAGCATTACAGGGAGTTTACAGGCCTCTGGGTCTGAGACAGGTTAAGTGTGTCATAAATTGTCACAGAACTAGCAACAGTCACTTGGCATCACATTCCAATGATCTACATTCATGGTCACCCCATTTATTGTGTGACTGTCTCAAGTCATTCCTGAACATACTGCGTGAGCAATTCTTTTTGACTTGAACAGGCTGAATTGGTCCTGTCTGCAATACCTGAGCTGGGTCTGCAATGCCCCTTACCTTAGAGAATGAAGTTTCCTCTACAAATCAAATTTCAGCTTCAAAATGCATCATGTAAGAGTTGTTAAAATTTCCAGTTACACGTTTATCCAGGGATCTGTTACTCATCTGATGGTTTGTATGAAGCTGATATTTAAAGGCATGGTTAGCTAAGCCCTAAGTACCTTGAGGATCATTATGGATGTGAGAGTTTCTAGTTATCAGGACTTTAACTCACACCTCTCTGCCAGAATTCTTACAAGGCAGCACTGGACTTCTTCTGTTCATCCTTTTCCTCTCCAAGAACAGCTCTAAGAGAGAATGAAGGAGTAATAATGGCCCAAACCAACACTGTTATAGGTGTTAATGGTTATGGCCTTGCTGTTCTTGAATGTGCTGGCCAAATGACTGCAATAAATACCAGGTAGTCTTCAAAAAATAGTCTGGACCCCTGAGGTTCCAGCCAGGTTTTGAGAAGAGATGCACTGTGTGAGAACAAAGCCTTCGGTTTGGTGCATGGAGATTAAAGGATCAATTTGGTAAGAAGGCAGAGTTATTAAAGTTAAAAGGATCTTGAACTTGATTCACCACGTGATGTGAGGAGGGCACAAGGGGTTTATGTGGTTATGCTGCTTCTTGTACCGTGTGAACCTCTGAAGAGTGGAGGTCCCATCTAATCTTAAATTACTTTGTCCTTCCCCGTTCTTGTGTCATGCCCGAGATGTGTGATTTCACTGACTCTGTGTGCTCAGTAACTGAATCTGCCAGCTGATGACTTGAACCTTTCCCAGGAATCACAAGGGACAATCAAAATATCTCTGCATTTTAAGACAATGAGAGCATTTCACCATATGAACTTGATTTTTTGACTGTCCCTATGTACTGGGGTATTGGAAGAAGCAGTAGAGATGGGAAAGAACACTAACTTAGAAAAAAGAGGAAACTTATTTTTAAGAGTTATTCCTTTGGAAGAGGTTAGATTTATTAAAAATGTAAATTTTTAAGATCTAAATAGAAAAGCAGTGGAATGATTTCTCAAGAGCTAATAAGCTGTTCCCAGCAAATATTTTAAAATAATTTACTGTGAAATCAATTTTTTCAGATGATAAAATCATATGGGTCTCTTCTGTCATGGAAATTCTCTGAAATGAAATGCCTTTTTGGGTGAAATAACCTATTTTTCCATGAAAAAATATGATTTTGCAGGAAATAAAATATTTTCCCCTCAGGAAAACTTTGCCTGAAGAGAGAAAATGAAACTGAGAAGCTCCTTTCCTGTGAATATCTTACAGGGAGATGAAGATGCTGAGTACTCTGCAGTCTCATTGCCATTGAAGCAGTCAGCCAAGGGAGGCAAAAATTTCTGGGAGCTTGGATTCCCTCTGTCAGCCTAGGCTGTGTTCAGGTCAATTTTATTCCTGTGAAATTCCCAAGATCCTTTCATGTAGACAGCAGAAAAAATTATTATTGTTCTTCCAAAACAGTCCCTTTTTTTTCCTAGAATTCCTTGTCAATAAAGGAGAAAAAGCCACATTTCTGGTTTTGGCACCTCCTAGAAGGAAGAAATCTTTCAAAACTCTATACTCTTTTTGAGGGAATGGATATGATTTTTCTCAGCTATTCTACTGAAGACATTCACTGGATTTTTGTCCAGCATCCCATGGGGATTTTGAAGCAATACACGGGGAGTGTTTTGTGGTGAGATGGAGCATTGTGCCTAGGGCAGGTGCAGCTCTGACTTTCCAGTGGCCCTGGACACAGGATTGTCAATGTTTCAGGATGAAGGGGGCTGCCTACAAGGGCTCTAATCTCTAGTGGAACTTCACAATCAGTATTGTATTCAAATCTGACAGCTGTCTAGTGAAATGACTTTTGTTAATCAATCCCTGTTTTTTTCACTTGTTCTCCCCTCCGTATCTTTCTTCTGGTTTATCTTCCCTTGACTTCTGTCACCTTTCTCATTATGTACCACCCCCCTACTTTTCTTTCCATAGAAATTTCCTTTTTGGAGGTGGGACGACAAGAAATCTGTTATATTCAATCCCATTTCCTCCTAACAGTATTTTTAACATTCATGATATCTAAAGATACTGTCAAGACATGAGAGAATAAAAGAACTGGACAGTGACACCAGCATTCCATCTGGTACAGTAAAAAAAAATTAATTAAATGGCACAGCCTGAATGTTTCTGCCAATGATAGTTATAACAACAGCATGCACCTTCTTAATAACAATGCTCTTCTCTCCATGAATGGCAAGGTATTAATATGAATATGTGTACTTTTTATCTAAAATACATTGATTTAAGGGTCTTGATCCTTTTTGGTCCTTTTGATTTGCTCCCTATTCTGGGATTAATTTCATTGATTCGTTGGAACTGATACTTGCCTGATACTTTCCAAATGAATAAGTCCTTGGACTTCAAATAACAACTCAAACTCTGCTTGAGAAATTCAGGAAGAACTATGGCACGTACACATTTGTCTAAGTCTGCCTGCTCTCCTGCCCAGCAGGTATGAGTTTGATCTGCCTGCAATTTTAAATGAAAATTTTTGGTGATTGACTAAAATAATGATTTCCTGAGCAGTATTTCTATTTCAGTCGAGTTTATTGGTATTTTGTAGCAATAACTTTTTCCATCAGGAGAAAAAGGAAGCACATCTATTTCCATCCAGGTTGTGTGAGAGGAAAAAAAGTTGTGTAGCTGACAACCCTTTATTCTGCTTTTAGTCACTGTTAGAGAGAGTATTGCAGTTTATGTAGCCCATGATGCACTAAGATGATATCAAGAGCTTGAAACAAATATTAGTTAGCATTTCAACATTCGTATTTGACTGTAGATCACACCTCTGAAGGGGATTTTGTCTCTTGCCCCTCACTACACAGTACACAGGTACTGTGCAGAACTCAGTTATTCTCTTACAGGTGGATGTACTTGTTTATCTTGCCTAGCTAGTTGCCTTTAGAAAAACTGCTTCTTTAAATGACTGTTCTGCTCCCAGATGTTGTTTAACACTCAGCTTCCCTCCTTGGCTCGAACCATATTGCAATGTTCTCATTTGTTTTGAGATTAGCTATGGTTACAATATTTGACTTCAGCATTTTGAACACTTTGGAATTAAATAGCATTTAAATCCAAGATTAATCAAGTTGGGTTTTGCTATTAAACAAAGAGTTCCATCTGCTAAAAGTACTTTGAGTTGAGTAGTTTCAAATATTAACAGCAAGGCACTTAAATTGAGCTTGCTTAAATTCTATTGTTTGAAATCAAAACCCTTTCACTTACTTTATACTTGCTGTCAAATTACAATGCAATATTTCGAAGAATGTTTTGTCCAATTTTATTAGTCACAAAGATATAACAAGATGGCATTCTACTTTTTCATTCAGCACCTGGAAAACTTTCATTTAAACTTGCCAAAATAAATGATTTTTCATTCTTCCTGAAATGTTTCAAATGCAAACAAACACTCAAAATTAACCCAGTGTTGGTGTCCTGTTGGTTTTCACTTTGTCCATGCCTGGTTACTGGACAGTCTGTGCTTCAGTTGTGGGAATTCTGTGCTGACAAAACACCCCTGCATCTTTCTCAGTAGTAACACTTGGGCTGATGCTTCAAAACAGAAATTACAATAAGAACATGGGCTTTCCTGATTTCATGGAGACTTAAGATGTGACTAGATATTGTTCTCATCTCTTATCTCTAGGCTGTGGACAAAGCCACTGAGTTCTTCTCTCTGGGGAGCACTCCCATGAGTGTAAGGAGCTACTCTGGATCTGGTGAGCATCTTTGGGAAGGCAGAATCCAATTGTCATGGGGTTTTTTTGGTTTTTTGGTTTTTTTGGGGTTTTTTTTTTGTTGGGGTTTTTTTTTTTTTGAGTGGAATTTGGATTGGAAATTCATGTCAAGCAGTTATTTTACATTGAATTTTGTAATATTTTTCTCTGGAAAGAGTAAATTCTGCCTTAAGCAAATTAATGTAAATCGTAGCTATGTATTTATTGGGAAAGATTTCCCAATGTTCTTGGAGAAACTGGAAAACCTCACCTTGAGTGAAGTCTGTGGCCAACTGATATCTTCTCTGAAAAATACCTGTTGAAGGCACTTGAAGGCACAAGGGAGGACAAAATATGTGATACAATGCCACCACATTTCTTTATCAACATCAACCTTTCTTCATGTTCTCTCTTTCAGTTAGGGGGTTTTATGTCCCTGCAGCGAAAGATATCCCCAACTAGTAGTGTTCTCCTTATTTTTATTCTTCCCTTATCATAAGGGTATTTTTTCCATTATATCCTATTTTCAGGCTTGTTATTTCACCTCCCCTCTCTCTTCCTTGTCAACATACTAAGGGATTAAGAAAGGGAGGGTAGTAGATAAATTCCTGAGAGCAGAGATTTCAAGATTTGGTTCCTATAATGCAGAGAACTTTCATCTCAAATTAAAAGGAATAATGAATGAATCCATTTAAACACAAATTCAGTCACCAAATTACTTCCTTTTACCTATGCTACTGTGGTTTAAAATTTTCATACAGCACTGGATCTAATGGAAACTCTCCTCCGAATGACTAGGAGCAGAGTCTTAGGAAACTGCAATTTAAAATTAAAAAATCATTTAAAAATTTAATTTTGAGCTAAGACATCGCTCATGTAAAATTTCCTGCTTCATTTTAGAAGCTGCTAGTTGATTAGGAAAAAGGTGGAGAAACTTCATGCTCTATTGAATAACTATTTCTGTATCTTTTAATGAATTTTTAACAACTAATATACAAACAGGTAATCAAGTATTGCATCACTCTAACCAATACTCTAATTTCAAGAATCAGCCAAAAATGATTTCTTATCTTTGTGGGCTTAAGTCACACAAATATGTGCAGTCATTTTTCATACAACAGAGCAAATGTGAGGACATGCATGGATATAAACTAAGGCAAGTTGGGTGAACTATATGTGTCCTCAGGAAAAAACAGAAAAAAGTTTAACAGTGTAATTAAAAAAAAAATCAATACCAAACTTAATCTACTTATTTCTTTCCTTAAGATCATTGAGTTTTACAGAGACCACATGAGGCTGTAGTTACAACGATATTTTTATATAAAATGCATTAAATACTAACACAAAAATAATTTAAAGGTTGCAAGGCAGATATTATTACTCAATAAAGATGCATTTTATGAAAAATAAAAAACCACATAGTGATTTTAAAATAGCGATCAGTTTTGTGAGCCTTCACAAAGTGGATAAGTCTTTGAGTTTTACTAATTTTCTGTTAAAGATGAACACTGCATATTAAAAAAAAGAAGAGCAAAATTATATGCAATTACATTTACTGTGTGGGTCACAGGAGAGTTTATTTCCTCAAAATCTTCCAGATCACTGTAAGTCTAACACCTGTTAAATGACTCAGGAATATCAAAAATACAAATGGAAATAATAAGAGTGAGGTATGTGTGAAGTTTTTATTTTTGGTTATTATTTTACTGAAATTTTGTCATGCTTAACAAAAACTACATTTTCTTATTTAATTTTCAGTTCTCAGCAATATGTAGCCTGACCATCAGAAATTTTATTTGGTCAAACAGAACCAGTGCCTAAATCCCAGCAATCCAAGAATGACCAAAAAAGCTGAGGGTAGGAGGAGGTTTGCTGATCTGGAGACTTTTCCAGGCAGTTTAGTCTGGTCATTGCTATTTATGGAAGGCTGAGTACTGACTTGCTTCAGAAACTAAACTGAAGTTTTCTTAAATTACGTCAGACTCATAAAAAAGTTGTGTATATATTTATATATACATATATAATTGTGATGGGTATGTGTTTGTGTTAGGATGGTGAAGAACTGCATTTGCTTACACTTCCCCTTAGCAGTTTTGTTAAACCTGCTCTGCAAAAATGGAACTACAAAGCCAAAGTCTCAGTTTCTGAGAAATGGTGGCCTTGCACCTGTTTGCTTAAGCTTTAGGATGCACTCAATTCCCACAGATTAAATGGTGGGATGGATTTGATATCACAGTCAAATTTTCATAGAAGCTGCATAAAGATGATGAGTACAGAGCTGAAATCTGGTCCAAGAAAAGTCTACAGCAACTGAGGCCTGCCTTGGATGCCTTCCACAGTTTGCTTTTCATTGTACTAGAACTGACTGATCCCAGAGTACAGGTGGATTCCTGAGCTCCAGAGGTTAGTTGAATACCAATATCACCCTGGCATAATATCTCAAAAATAATCAGCAGTTTAGTTCTGAGTCTTTTTTTTCTGAGTAGTCTTTTTCCTGGGTTTGTGATACTCCATCTGCCAGAGCCCTGTTGTTTTGTGGCTTATCTGAAAAATCTGATTTTCACATCTTTATGTACCACCTGGCTCACAGGAACAAAACTGAACATGAATTCCAACAAAGAAAATAGAGTTAGGTTTTTCCTGAAAAATCTTGATTGTAGATGAAACTGTTCAGTTCCTTAGGGACTAACAATGTTTCTTCTTGTGCTATACTTATCTTTTATCGAGGCTGGGTTTTTTCTATTAAAAATACCTATTTTTATATGTGATGTCAATAAAGCATTTTGAAGAGTACATGAGGGAAGAGAAAAAGTGAGGAGCTAGTCTTTTCTTTACCTATGTAAGCCTGAATATTTATAAATTCAAAGAATCTAAAATATTATCAGTGTTGTGCTGGAATGACTACATTCACAGAATACTAAGGCTTAAAAAGATGCTCAGTGAGAGCCTGCAATTGAGGAGCTGAGGTGTGCAGGAAGCAGCCTGTTGTCCAGATCACGCTCTGATGTCTCTGATGGGAAGAGTCTAACAACTGGGGAATATTTTCTGCATTCCCTGTTACTGTGTTTAGACACTCCTTGCACACATTTTTTTAGTCCTTTCTTGTCTCTAGTTTCCAGAGAACTCCCTGTACAGTTTCAAGCTTTGGGAATATA
>VYZP01059210.1:0-43057 GCA_013400635.1 Hypocryptadius cinnamomeus
CATTAAATGTTGTCATTTTATTCTGCAGGAAAACTGTAAGAAAAATGCAGACTTATTGGAAAAGCAGAATGAAGAGATGCTTAAGAAAGTGGTAGCACAATATGATGAGAAATCAGAGAACTTCGAGGAAGTGAAGAAGATGAAAATGGAGTACCTGTATGAGCAGATGGTAAATTTTCAGCAAACTGTTGATTCAGCAAAGGAAACTTTGGAGACAACAGGAAAAGAAACAGATGAAGTGGATGGATTTGTTTTCCTAAATGTAAGTAGAATTGGCTTTCATGCTGTAGCTTTTATGATATTAGTTAGGAAAGGACTTCTGTATCTAGGGTTTCAATGAATTTATTTTTTTTAATATAGCTAAATCCTGCTAGCTCAGCTATTCCACTCTGAAACTGCTGGATCATTTGGTTTTGATGTGGGAATTCTCAGAGAGAATTGCAGAGAGAATGCACAGGACAAAAATGTGACTTATGCTACTAAAATGGTCTTGTTCATTTTTTAAAAAGTTGAAAAGACAGTTTGATAACATATCTAGCACTAATAACTGAGAAGTAAGAGATGTTAGAGTATTTAGGTATTTTACCATATGAAAAATAAAATACATATTATGTATAATTATAAACAACAAGAAAGTGATCTTTGAAACAAGGAAACATAATTGTAAAGTAAAATTGTTTCTGGGCTGTAGGGTTTTTTGTTGTGTATTGTTGTTGTTTTGGGGTTTTATTGTTGTTGTTCTGGGGTGTTTTTCAATGAGCAGATGGACAGTATTTATGCACTCAAATTACTGAGGCTGTGATAAATAATTACTGTTGAAAAGCAGTGAGGGGCTGTGTTGGTTGCAGACTGTGGTGAAACCATGGCAATGAGATGGGCTGAGGGCTGTGCATGTGACGTGTGTGGCTCTAATGGCCCTTCCTGAATGTTAAAAACACCTCCAGTGAATCTGCAGGACTGGACCTACTAACTCATACAGCCATTAGTCTTAAACTTTGCTCAGAGGGTGTGCTGGTCCTGGGTCCTCCAATACTGTTCTTGTGCTGCAAGGCTTGTCCTTAAGTGAGCGACAGCACTTTCTTCTCTCCACAAGTGTATTACCAGTCTCAAAGAGGATGGAGTTTCTGGGAAAATAATCTTCCCCCATTATGGAATTAGCATGTGGCCTGGAAGTTGCAGATAAACTATCTTGGAATGCCAGAAATAGAAAGGTCAAATTACTGTCTAAAGACTGATCACTCACACAAAATAAGCCAGCTTTCGAAATACAAGTGTCCAGCCCACATATGCCCCAGCAGCTACAAAAATTATGCCAATATTTGGCTTTCTTCCCTGCTCTGTGCCACACAATGTTGTAATATCCTGTAACCAAGTGAATGTTGTGGTAAATTTGCTATTTTGGGATGGCTGAAAAATGTAGATTATTTTCCTGATTTTGTGAGGATCAGTGCTTTGGCAAAAATATAATTTCATAATCTGTAATTCTTTTGTGGGAATGTGAAAATTACTGGATTTCCCTGCTCCCTTCTTTTAGTGATAAAGGACGGGAATTTTTTGTTCACAGGTCAGGAAACATTATCTGAAGATTCCTGGGGCATGGGACAAACTCTCATTCCATAAGTAAAAATCTCACATGGCTTCTAGTAATAAGAAGTTATGAAGTACATTTTAGCCAGAATTTGGATTTAACTATTCTTAATGTGCAAGTGATTTCTTTCTCTAAAAGTCCTGGTTTTAGAAAGTACTTGATTATGCTCCATCTTTAAATCTAGATATTGAGTACTGACCCCTCAAGCACTTAAAATGAGACTTATACTCTAATACCCTGCTGAGCCAGAGCTTTGAAATCAAATATTTCTAAGGAAATAAATTCTCTGCTGGTGTGAATAAGCAGCATCCACACAACCTGAACTCAATAAAGCTGTGTGGTTTTTGTCTGTGGAGAGTAGAAAGACTGTTAGATGATTATGACTGGCTTTTCGACACTTTGGGTGTTTTGAAAACTGTTAATACATTTCTTTTCCCTTCTCTAGTCATCTAAAGAATTGAATAAAAGGTACATGAAGTATGGGTTAAGTGCACTGTAGTGAGTACTAGGCCTAGCATGCTGGATGTTTCTTTAGTATTTGTGAGCTTTTGAATGCACACTGCTAGTAATCAGAGCTACCTTGCGAATAATAAAATTTAGAAAAGCAGCTTTATACTTGCTGCTGTAACTGACTGGTTTTGAAGTGTTTTGCACATGTTCTGTAATACATTAATTAAACAAATAGAATGTAAAAACATCAGCTCAATTTTAAGTCTCTACACAGACATTTTTAAAGAAATGCTCCTTGTAGCTATTACTAGACATACCTATACAACCACCATTGTGACCATGCTTCCACCTTTTAGACTGATCAGACGTACCACTGATACGTTTCTTTTTTCACTCGTCTGGTTGTGTATCACTTTGTGTCTCTGAAAGGTTGTGACACAAAGCAACACAGCTAGTTTGACTATGTTTCTGAACATAACTCCAGAAAAATGAGACAAAGTAGATTTCAAAATCTGGCTAGGAGACCATGAGCTGATGTTTTCCTGTGGCTTTCCACAAGCATTGCCTGACTCAGGGTGTGTCACAGGGCTGGTGCCTCATCATAATTGCATCTGCCTGTACTCACCAGTAAATGCATACAATCACAAACAGTTCTCTGCCATCTGGGATTTTCTCAAGGGAGTTATTTTGGTGAGTCCCATCCTTTGTGAGAGAAGTGTTCAACCATAAGCCCATATTCCCCAACAAAATTCTCTATGGTAAAGGGAAAACATTCAGAGCAGTTGGCTGCAGGCTTCTCCTGTGCAAGCCCCCAGAGCTGCACTGCCCAGCCCACCACCCCTGACTTTCCCCAGAGGGTTTGGGCATTGTGCAGAGCATATCAAACATACCCTTGTCAGTGCTGCCTCAGCCATCACAGGGATATGTGTGTTGACACTGACTGGGGTATAACAGTGACACCAGGGTTTCAGCATGCAATCAAATTACAACCCCAGGAGAGCGATCTGAAGAGAATGTGCCAAACACCCCTTCAAGGCTTCTATAAACTTCCAGAATTAGAATTATATATCTGGACTCACCTGTTGCTAGTCAAACTGTCTGGCCACGTATCTGCATTTAGTTTATTGCATAAGATTAGAGCAGGTAAAATGGGAAAAAACAATTTTCTAAGGCTTTCTGTCCACTTGATCTTTACTTTTTTACTTACACAATAAAGTTTGTTCTGCTTGGTGCATGGGCTTGGTTATTACTTTAGTTTGATAATACCTGTCTACATAAAATAGGTTAAGAACAAGTCCATTTAACAATGCATGTTTTTCTAAAGAAAGCCTATTTTATATTTGTTGTACTTTGTTAAGATTATGCATAATTAACTACTTCAGTGACTGAAATAAAATGAAGGGAAGAAATATAAAATTCAGATGCCTTGGAAAAAAAAACTTCTTCCATTTTCTTGAGTTTGCTTCTGTCCCAGGGTTAAAAATGTTTGGATTTTTTTTCATATAATGAACCCAGCAAGTACTGGCTAATTAAGTGGAATTTGTCCTCCTTCTCATGTTTTTTAGCTCGCCACAAGCAGCTGCTTTATATTACATCTCTGGAGTCAGCTGCTGTAGCTAGCTCTAAGGGTTGTAACCTTTAAAGGCACTTCATTAGCAAGCCCAAACCCCTGTGTTCTTGAGAGTCTTGCTGAGAACTTCCACATCTTCACATTCTCATGGGTTAAGTGTAAACAGACCATGAGCACTGTCACTGTGCTCCTGATTCAAAACTGCAGTATGGTGTAAATGTTCAAAATCAGGAAGACAGCTTCTCCTTCCATGCTGTCCTCAAGTTCCCAGGAAATATTCAAAGAAGCATATGTCATGTTGTCTTTGCCTCTGGCCTTTGGAAAACTATGCTATACCACCAAGGATTTAGATGGACACATATGTGTTTTCTTCCAATTAGGTTACTTTCTGCAATGGATACCACTGTCTCTTTAGAGAAGGTGCCCAGTGCTTTTTCATTGTTTGAGCACTATGCAGACAGTCCAGGACAAAGCAATCAACACTCCTTACAACACGTGGCTGGTAAGAAACTCCGGATATTGTCTTCACAAAAGCTAACATTTTGGCAATACTGTGGAAATTTCAGGAAGCTAAAAATAGAATCTATATGAGAAGTGTAGATTTGCAAACCATGTAATTAGAAATCAGAGATGAATGTAAAATGAAGCCTAATTGTGCACAAGTGTTGGGCTTATAGTAGATACAGTAAGATAAGCAAGAGGGAGAAGTGCTAAATTGGAGGATTCTTGCATCATTTTAGACAGCTGTACCTCAGACAAGCTGAAAGTCTTGATCTCTAAATCTCCCAGGGCTAAAGAAGTTGCTTTTCCTTGCATGCAGAGATAGAAGAAGCAATCAAAGGGTCTCCTGAGCTCTCTTCCTCTGAGGGTGGCAATCCCAGAATGCTTGTTGTGGGAATGAGAGCAGGGGGCTGGCTGATGGCTGAGATCCCTGGACTTCTCACAAGTGAATGGAGGCACCTGAAACTCCCAAGGGATCTGAAAGGGAAAGTGGTTAACTACAGCTAGAAACAGCCTCTGCCTGGCAGGGTAGTAGTAAAAATTGTACATGAGAAAGAGGTTTACTTATCTCTGTCTGATATTTCGTGTCCTTTAAAAAGCCTGACTGGGTTTTCTGCTCTGCCTGTATATATAGGTGTATTATCTAGATCTGTCAGCTGGATAGCTGTCAACGAAGATCTTATCAGCACTATTTTGTGGATTCATTTTCTTCATAATGGGACCCCACTCCAGGATTTCTTTTTCAAGAGAACAGTGGTTTAGGGGTCTCACATCTCACTGTCATGCTTTGTGCCCTCCCATTCATCGTCACATGTGCCACCGCCATCATAGTCACTCCCTGGATTTTGAAGGGAAGCCCCTTTCTCATGTGTTTGGTCCCTGAGCACTGAAACCAGAGCATTAGATTCCCTTAGTTGCTTTGTTCACTGGCTGAATTTTCAAGACTAATGGGACACTGGAGAAGCGCCCAGCTTGTGCTGACTCTCTGGTGTCTAATAAGGGCTGAGTGTACTTCGTAGCAGTGTCAGTGTGGGGAGATTGTCTTTCTCCTCCACACCACTGCTTTTATTAGACTTGGAGAAACTCAAATATATCTGAGATGTTAACATCCTTGTCAGATGTGTATGAATTTGCCTGTGGCATTTGAAGCTTCTCCAGTGGAGCTGGACAGACATTTGTGTATGCAGTATTATCTCAGTGTCATTTTTTTACAAAGTCAGATAAAAAGACCATTTTTGTAACTCACTCTGCCAGTTAACTTGCTGGTGTAAATGTGCTGTGTTTCTTGGCTTAGTTCCTAAACCTCCTCTTGCAGTCCCATGGGTGCAGTTGTTCATTCCTCCTAGGCTGCTGCCTACTGGCAAGGTCATACAGGAGAACAGAACCACGTACTTCTTCCCACAAGCCACTCCAGCATTTATTTCCCCAAACTGCTGAAGCCTGCTTTCTGGGTTAGTTTGCATTAGCTACTGAGTTTGCTGGCTCCGGACCAGTTTGCTTTGACAAACTGAAAATGAATAATTGTCCACTAGTAAGAGATCATCAAAGCTCCTTATTCTTTATGCCTACTTAATATCTAACATACCTAATTTTCTGTCTTCACTTTTACTGCAAAGTATTTTGACTGCTATGAGGATTTTTACTTTGGCAAGCAGTAGATAAAAAATTTGGTGTGTTTTTTCTAATTTGTTTGATAGTTTGTTTTTTCAAGGTTACAACCTTCCTGAAGGAAAATAGTTACATTAGTTACATGTATACATGAAACTTGATTTGGAATTGAATGGCTATGAATTTATCACATACTGGGGACCATTTTCAGGCACTTGGAATTTTATTTGACTGAAGCCATATGATGAAATGCATGTGAATGTGCCAGGTTTCTTCAATCCATGTATTTTCCTTCAGAAAGAATCATGTTTTACTGAACAATTTCATAGAACATTATTTTCACCACTTCAGAAACATCTTCCTTCAAAATGCCCTCCATTTCCAAGTTCTCCATATCTACTAATGAAAAACCCTTTTCCCTCAAATTCTTCCTCCTTTCATGTAATCCATTTCCATTCATAAATGTATTAGCATAAAAAACCCTCGCAGAATGCTGATGAGCATAATGGAACCCAGGTTCTGCCTGGAAATAGAAGAATGGGAATAATTAAAAAATTTAAAAATTATTATTTCCAAAGCCCACTGCAAGTCCTGGCCTTTTATACTGGAAGGCGAGGACCTTTGCTGATTGTAACGAAGTTTCAAATAGAGTCACAGAGGAATGTATCTGCTCTCCTTCAAGTACACAATGTCAAGGAAATACTGTTTCTCATTACACCGGAAAACACATGGATTACTGTGGAGATTACACAGCATGACGGAAAACTTCCTTACACCACAGGACTTCAATGAAAATTGAACTGATGAGAACATATGCCACTTTTCTGTTGAAAAATATCATGGAGACAAACTCATATTGCAAATAGATAATTTTTTTATTAAAATTCACTTAAAAGAGACCACTTAAAATAGGATAATGCATAAATGTTCTGTTTCGGAAGAGAAAGAGTTCAGCTTCTTGTTTTGAAATTGCTTCCTATCAAATTGTTTCATATTATGCAAAAGGAAATTAGAAATCAAATGTTTCTCAATATTTATGAACTGAATTTCTATCTATGATTTTTTTTTTTTTTCAGAAGTTTCATTCAGTAAACTAGCTTCTGTTCAGATTTGGCATAATAATAGATCTTGCAACTCTGGGGTTTCTGTGATCAAAAATAGTGGTTTCTAGGCAACTTCATGGGGAAAAAAAAATGGTTTCCCCACCATGTCCACTGAAAGGAAGTATTTTCCTAAAGATGATAAATTTCTTAATTGCCAACTCTAGATGCAGTCAAAAGACAAAATGAGGATTGTTTTTAGCAATAAGAAGGATAATTTTTTTTTTCAAAGGGAAGCAGATGTAATGCCACTGTACTGGTAGCTCTCTGTATAAATCATAAGGAAACAGCCAGCATCTGCATTTGCCTTGTTCATGCCACAGGGGATTATCATCATTACTGTGGAGATAACTGAAAAGAAAACTAAAGCTTTCTGCTGAGATTCTAAGAGAATTCATGAAATATGGAAATTTACTGGGTGAAGAAATAGAACCATGTATTTTCGTTCCCTGCAATCATTTTAACAATTATCATCTTTTGGGGCTTTTTGCTTCTTTCTTTGCCCTCCCTCTCTTCTATGACACAATCACAGAGGCGAACAATATCTCATCTGGGGCTGGATCTGTGTCAATCAGGAGACAAAAGTTTGTGTGAAAGCTGGGGAGCCTTGGAAATCTTTGAAGCACTTGTGAGGAATGATCTTGGTAGCCCCATGGGGTTCTGGTGCTTTGGCAGAGTTCAGCTTCACCTGCAAGCCAAGAATTCTCAGTCCCCTCTGTCTGGGGGAAATGACCATGGCAGGAAGGAGTGCCAAGCTGTGCATGTGCAGTAGGAGAACGCCCCAGAGCAGGGGTGGACCCGAGAGTGCAGGGAGCCTCCTGTTCCCCAGTGCAGCCAGAGACTTCTCTGCCTGAAGCACATCCCTGCTGCTGTCAGCGGCACTGACACACTGCATGAATCCCTTCCTGGTGTGGCAGGTCCTTTCCACTGCCCACTTTTCCAGGATCAGTACACACATATCTCTGTGGAGAAGGGTATAGGCACACACTTTTTGCTGGGTTTGGGTGGTCCCAGTACTAGGACTGCATCTTATTTTGTCCAGGCTTGTGAGGGAAATGGGGGCTTCCAATGCTAAGCAGATACTTTTTTCTGTTCCTAGTTTATGAGGATCTGTTGCTCTGAGACTGCACTAGTATTCTGTATTTCCTGCTGTACTTGCTCTCTTGAAATATGCAACCTGAGTGAAAATAAGCAATTGGGTTGACTCATGAATTTGTAGGTAATTTGGCTGAAAACACAGGAGCATGTCTAACAATGGGAAACTTTCAGTCCCACAGACACCGACTGTCATACCTCAGGAGCCAAACTCAGCCACCAGCACCTCCATCGCCGTCTACTGGGCTGTGAATGATGGGGATACCATTGACTGCTTCCAGGTCTACTGTACGGAGGAGCTGCAAGCCAGCAAAGACACAGGGGGTGTGTAAGATCCTGCCCTTTCTGCCCTGGCCTGGGGTAAGCAGATGGGAGGATGAGCTGCAGGGGAGTGCCCAGGACATGGGAAGAACAGTAGCTGTGAAGACATCATGTATAAAACTAAAGATAAGCAGTGGTGGGGGAGATCGAGAAGAAGATGCTGTTTCTTCTCCTCCCCTTTGTCTCCACAAATGCAAGATAATATCATGCTCTCTAAAGTCATGGGCAGTTGTTTTCACCTGTTGAAGTGCCTTTTCATGAAGAGGCCTGACCATCAGACAGGATGTGTCCATGCTGCCCCATTGTTACTCATGGGGACTGCAGACAGAGCTCCCAAAGGGAGAGGTTTCATTGCATTTTTAGGACCCTGCATGTGCTTCAGAAATATGTCCTCATTGAAAAAGCATTAGGAGGTATTTCCACATGTAGATAGAGATTTTTTCCAAAATATTTCAAACGTTAAAAATTGAAATTTAATAAAGAGAATTTAAATACTCATTTGTTAAAAAGCCCAAAGCAGACCAGGCTCTGCACAAATCCATGTCTGTATACACATGCAGGCTAAAGGACGTTATGGGCTTTTTGTTATCTGTAATTTATACCTAAGTGCTATATAGTTCATTATGAGGAATTTTTTCTATAGAGTGGTGACACCAGGGTTGGTAACTGCTGATTGCATGTCCCAAACTTGCAGTCCAGTAGGACTGAGGGCAATAATCTCCACTTGCCATGAATGGCATTTGTGTACTCTCAACACAAGGGCATGTCAAAAGCTTTCTGCCAGTGAGAGTGAAATACGGAGAACTTAGCTAGTAATAACTTCTGGATCTTTTTCAATTGACTGTTTTTAATATGTTATTTGAGAGGCTTAGTTGTAAGCCCTACCAGTGCAACAAGTGTGATGCCCTGTGCACGTGCGTGTTCTCCTAGCCTTAGTGGAAGAGTACAGAGTGACAGTGAAAGAGAGCCACTGCATTCTGGAGGACCTGGAGCCAGATCGCTGCTACAGTGTGTGGGTCATGGCTGTGAATGGCACAGGCTGCAGTCTACCCAGTGAAAAAGCCATTTTTAAAACAGGTATGTACATTTTTTGTCATTTGATTATTACAAGTTTCAGGTCTTTAGACTAATTTAGTCCACACTGTTATGGACACAGAAGAAACTTCTTCATTTTGCCCATCGGGCAGATAGCAGGCAGTTCGCAGTCATTCCTCTGTTTGCTAAGAGATAGTGGAATAATTGCTCCTGAGAGGAAACTTGAAGGCATTCAAATTTTAAGATGTTTCCAGTGTTGGGCCACATGGCTGCGGCACCAGGGTAGCACATTATGTGTTTATCTTCTGAGTGTGTTGCACTGCTCCGTGGAAGCTCTGGGAAAGCCACCTGGCTGCTCCCTGCTGCTGCTCCCTCTCCTGCCCACAGTGGAGGAGATGGCTGCAGCTGCATGTTTTGCCTCTCTCCCATTCACCTGAATACATCTATGTTGCATTGATTCAAGGCATTAATTTTTCAAGGGAAGGACTGCTTTACTGATGTTGCATGCTGTGTCGTGCTCAGTGGGACACAAATCTCAGGTGTGCCTGAGGGCCTCTGCTGTTTTTTAAGTAGCATAAATTGAGATGAGTAACTAGATGAGTATTGCTTATGAGCTTCATTTGACTGATTAAGTTTTCTGAGCATTAATTTCTTTAATAATTTGTATTGACAAAACTATTGCTTCTGGAATTGCAATCAAGGAGAAGCATCCTTGTGTTTGAGGCCCTCCTGTCAGACAATTTTTTCAGTGCTGCAGGATAATAACAATTACTCCGTTCCTGAAGTCACAAATACAGGCAAGGATTTCTAACAGTTTCATAGCAAAAAATGCTGTTCCACACTGAGCTTCTTGTCGAAATTACTTGGCAGCAGCCACAGCTTCAAGCCTTTTGCTTAATCTACTAGATTTCATATCTGTTGATAATTCTCCCTGATACTTAATTTGTGATTTATATTTTAACAAAGGTTATTTTCCAGAGAACTCAAAGGGGAAATTCAAAATTTTGGCCTCAGCAATGCAACTGTGAACATAGTGCAGACTTTCTGCCAAATGCACAAATAATTATGAGTTACTGCTAACTAATAAATCATAATTTTAAAAGGGAGTTTTCACTCGTCTGAAACCATTATTTTTAAGAAGTTTGTCTTTTGATGTCAGCCTTACCATACTTTTTTTCCTACAAATTGAATCCTTCTAAGAAAAGTACATTTATATGAGTCTTTAATGGCTTCCTTCAGCCTGTTTCTTTAAGAAAACAAATAAACTGGGTAAAATGTGGGCTTATTAAACACCTTCCCTCAAAGCTCAGTTGAACTCCCTCTGGACTGCGTGAGCCCCAGATGGACTTTTGGGGACACTGCTGAGGACTGGCTGATGCAAAATTGCTGCATCTTTTCAACACCGAAGGCAGAAAGATGAGCACCAGTAATGGAGGCCAGCTCTTCAGTGGGAGTCCAGCTGCTTTGATACAAAGATAAATTTCAGTTCTTCAAGTAGCTCAATCAATTCAGAAGCAAGAATGTAGAGTTTATTTTTAGTAATTCAGATTAAAAGTTCACACATACAAGAAAATAATTTGTTGATACATGCAGCTATAGGAATATACACCTAAATAGCTGAACAAAGCTGAGACTCTTCCAGTTGTTGGGAATGCTCACAAAATTTCTCTGTTGGCACTGCATGCATGGAAGTGTCAGTGTAGCCTGGAGAGTTGTGGGGAATGCAGGTAGATGCTGCTGTAGCATCCCCCCAGAACCTCCTGACTCTTGCTCCTCCACCTTCCAGACTCACAGCTTGTCCTTCCCTCCGCTGAGGAACATTCTGTTTCCAAACAGTATTTTCTGTGAGGGGATGATGCTCAAGGCAAGAAGTATCCCTCTATCCCCTGACCCCTCCCCTACAACTGATCTCCTGGTGATCTCTCCTTGCAGTCCTGAAGA
The DNA here is from genome assembly GCA_013400635.1 of Hypocryptadius cinnamomeus. NCBI lineage: Eukaryota > Metazoa > Chordata > Aves > Passeriformes > Zosteropidae > Hypocryptadius > Hypocryptadius cinnamomeus. The sequence continues at coordinate 11,210 of VYZP01059210.1, forward strand.
CACAGAAGTGGACACACCTTCTGCTGTTGCTGAAAACCTGCATGATTTTCACCCTGTTGGCTCTTTGCCTCTTACACAATCACTTACATGAGTTCCAGAATATTACAATAAAATTAGATTATGCATTCTAGTTGCAGTTAATTTCTTAAAAAAATCTCAGAAGCGCAGTAACAGCTTTTTCTAGTATGCTCACTTCAGCCACTCTTTAGATAGATATTCTCAAATTACAGCAAAAAAAGTTTAATATCTTGTGACATGCTGTTTACACATACATACATGTAGGTGTGTGTGTAAGCTGCTGAATGCAGGTATTAGGGGATTCAGCTATTAATTTTTCATTCTTTAGCAAGGATGCATTTAGAAACAGACAATAATCAAATTTACCAGAAGAGAATTGAAGAACTATTGCTAAGGAAGCTACAAAGATGGTCTATCCCACAAATGCATTGTTCTTCTAAATACGTACATTAGCTCTTTCTGTAGTAAAACATAAAGTAAATCTTAACCTGGACTGCTAACCTCCTGATTTTCACTAAACTAGGAAACTGTTAAATATTTGTGTGTGTTTTTCTTTTTTTTTCTAATAAAAACAAACCATTTTTCTTAAAAACCAGAATTCATCTGGAACATTTCCTGGAATATAGTTTTATTAGCTTATCTTATCATAAAATCATCTATTCCCTACTTTTGTCTTAGGCTTTCTATTTGGAACCCCAAAAGAAAAATTAATTTTTATGACTTTTTTTTTTTTTTTAATGGTACCCTTTCTTTTAGAATTGGCATTAGGACTGTTTATGTGAGTTTCACAACAGGTCATAAGGTGTTTTCCGTTGCTATTTCCCAGAATGGGAAAAAACAAGAGAATACAACTGATCCATTTTCAGCCTACAGTGTTGAATGTGCAGTTTCACACAATAGCTTTTGATTACTTGCAGCTAGTGCATTATTTTATATATCGTTTTCCGTATTGCAGTTGGGCCTGTAGCTCTTAAACAGAATCTCTAAAAAGGAGAAATTATGGGACAGAATTTTAGCATTGCAAAAATAACGAAGACATAATTAAACAGAAAGTCAGCATCTCCCTGTCATTTTTGCAGCAGCACATTTGTTCCTGATGCAGTTCATGCAGGGACTGCTGAGGACAGGATTGAGGCGATGCAGAGAGCTGTAGGCAGTGCTACCTCGGTGCTCTGCTCCTTGCAGATTGACAGAAATGAGGAAACATTGCTTGAGGAAAGACATAAAAATTTACCATTCTAAGGATGTGACAAATGCACAACTATTCACAATGACTTTCCCAGCATGTTTTTATTGTTTGTTTTCCCTGTAATGTAGCCCTCTGCCATTCAAATACAAACAAGCAAAAGATCACTGTTGGATAGGCAAAAATCTATCGCGTGGGTTTTCACGGAGATGACTGTTCCTTCCCTTCCAAAGGTGCCCCTCGGGCACCCTCCCCGCAGCACAGCTAACGTGTCCTTGTGTCCCCAGCACCCGCTGTGCCCACCATCAAGGCCGAGGACTGCACCGTGTGCTGGGACACAGCCACTGTCCGCTGGCGCGCCGCGTCCGTGTCCGCCGAGTCCTTTATCTTGGAGTACTGCCGGCAGCACTCGCCGGAAGGAGAAGGTCTCAGGTCAGTGCCGCGCCCACGAAAGCCCCGAGTTCACATCTGGCAGCCGCTAATGACCGTGCTGCCGACCGCGGCTCGTTACGCAAGAGATTATTCTGCCGGCAGCCGCGCAAGGGAGAAATCTGCTTCTGTGTGCTGAGGACAGGCAGGCACTAATCTGTGAGATTAGGCTGAGACATAAAAATACTTCCTTTTCATTCTGCTTAACCGGACAATCCCTTTCATTTGAGGCGAAAACGGTGGAGATGTTGTGCTATCTGCAGAAGTTTCGGGGCTGTGCTGGGTGGGGAGTAATCGCAGCTGCCGTAGCCCCGGGGCAAGGCAGATCAGGGCAGCTCCACGGGAAGGCGACTGATGGAGGAGCATGGCCGAGTTTGCTCTTCCCTTTGTGGAGAACAAGACGGAAGTCATCTCTGGGCATAAGCAAGGGTGATATGGGTGTCTCAGTAATACTGGTGACCCATCTGTGCTGTCTAGACGTGCGTGCAGAGGTCTCAGCGCACAGCTGAGCTCGGTGCTGCCTGACTGTGCAGGCATGCCACAGGGCTCCAAGAGTAGCTTTGAAATTCACGGCAGTGGCTGTTTGTACCAGACCCTCTCTTGTTTCCTCTATGCTAAGCCTGTGCTGCATAGAGGAGAGCACAAGGAGGGATGTTGTCCTCCCTGAGCCAGGTAACTGTGCACTGTGCTGAAACACAGAGAAAATTGTTGCAGAATCATAGAATCTTAGAATAGCCTTGGTTGGAAGAGACCTTAAAAATCATCTAGTTCCAACCCCTCAGCTGTAGGCAGGGAATTACATGGTGGTCTGCATGTCCTTAGGGCTTGGGGGTCTTTGTTTGTTTGCCTTATAAAAACAGTGACAATATTCTAGCAAAATGCAGCTGCACAGGTCTGAGAAGTTTTGTGGAGAGGGGTGACTTGCCATACAGAACCCTGTGGAAGAGCCTCAGCCCAGCTGAGGTTTTCTTTTTCACTTCCTGAGAAGCCTGATTAGGGTCTTCACCTATGGGCTAGTTCACGTAGACATCATGAAGATGGGAGATGAGAGGGAAGAGCTCCTTGAAGAGGAGGGAAGGGCTTCATGCCTTGAAGTCAAAATTAGTTAAGTGGACTGAAGTGTTCTTAGCTTTGTAGGAGAGAAGTACAACTGTGAAATTGTGAATGCCTTGCTCCTTACAAAAGTAGGCTGAAAACTGAAATTAAAAATTTCTGTGTGGGTGGGAGACTTTTTATCATGCAGTACCAGTGTTCTGCATTACTGCAATCAAGGAGAGGTCTTGCCCAGTTCTCCAGCTTCTCGGAGGGGCTTGCTGTGTTTTGTACCTATTTCATGAGGCCGTCAGGTCCCTGTCAACCTGCCAAAGTCACTGTTGGTCAAAAATAATGGAGCTGCTGCTGAAACATATGCTGGTTGTTTGCCCTTAAGTTTCTGTGCTGTTATATGAAATTTACTTTTTTTCTCAAAACTAAACCAGAAACTGTGCTGATTTCTGTAATCCATGAGCAAGGTGTTGGTAACACCAAGTGTTTGCTTGTGTGGTGATAAATGTGGCAAAAAAGCTTCCAGAACAGACCCCTTAGCTTTCTCAAGTGACCTTGTGTAAAATCTAATGTGTTTATAATTATACTGAGTCACATTTGATTTTTTGGCCTCCCTGTCAGCAGAAGCTGGCCTTTAACTGTGACAAGTGTGAAAACTTTCCACAGGACAAAATAATGAATTTTGTTAGAATTGCTATAGCTTAAAATTCTCTGTTGAAGGGCTTTGACCTCTTTTTGTGTGTCAAAGACAATGTTTTACCACTTACTTTCCCTGAAAACAATTTCCCTCTTTCTTTTTCCTAAATCAACCCCCTGAGAATAACCTGGAAATCTTCTGTAGTGTCACAAGTTGTTATAGTGATGGAGAAATTTTTTTTAAAGATTTCTATTTAAGATTTTAGATAAAGTTGAGGGGGGAAGAAAGCCTACTGGTAGATGGAGAACTTCCTGAACTCATATCCAAGGCCCCCAAAGGTGCAATTTAGGATTAGAAATCAACTTGAATAGAAGTCAATCAACTTGAATAGAAGCCAAGTACCTATTTAAGCTAGAATAAAACTCTGACTCTATGCACGCCCAGAATTTTGGTCTCAAATCCTGTAGATTCTTCTGTTTTGTGGTTTTGGGTTTTTGTTGGGTTTTGTTTTTTTTTTCCTTGAAACCTTGGAGTTTGTCCTTTGCAGGTTTCCTGAGCAACATACATCTTAGGACTCAGCCGAATGTTGAGCCCTCTCATAGACAGCCTGTGTCTTTTGTGCTTGCAGCAGCCCTGGAGCTAAGCAATTTCCCAGTCCCTGGGTGGGAGTTCAAACACATTTCTCAGCAACCCTAGAAGGTTCATTCAGTTGCTGCTGCAGGCACAGTGTGAAAGCAGAGGTCAGGGAAGAGCATTCAAGAAAAGTTCAGGAGAAGGCCGCATGGTACCATCCCCATAAGGCTGCTTTCACAGATGTCATTCTGGAAGCTCACCCAAGGTAAAGGACACTGCCAAGGGAGCAAACAGGGAAAAAGGCCCTCACTGAACAGCTAGAGACGTTGTCTAAGCCAGTGGCATGTAAACTTCAGCATGCCACAGAATCACAGTGTGGTTGAGGCTGGAAGGGACCTTTGGAGATCACCTAGAGTAACACCCCTGATCAAGCAGGGGCCCCTAGAGCCAGTTGCCCAGGATGCTTTTGAATAACTCCAAGAACATCCTTGGAGCAATCCCAGCTCCCCAGGGAGGAAATATAAAGCATATCTGGAAATGAAACCTCACTAAAGTTTCCTTTCAAATACTGTCAAAAAACAAAACAAACCAACCAAACAAAAAAACCACAAAACCCCAGTTGTGGGAAATGGATTTGTAGAAGGCCCACACAGTATGCATCCATATGCAAACTTTGAGATAAGAAATGCTGACTTAGAAATGCCATGGAATAGGACAGATATTGTTGAGAGAGAAATGGAACTAGAAAAAAGTTTCAAAAGATGGCCTTGCAAATAAGACTAGATACTTTGGAGAAATAGAACTATGAAAGATGTATTGTGGTAGGTCCCATGAGGGGTACTTTTAGATGATTGGCTTTAAGGCATCTAGAGCATGGTGTGGCAAAAAGCTGATAGGCCAAGAAACACTTATAGTGTACTGTAATTAGGAAACAATCGGCTTCTGATTGTGATGGTGTGAATTATCACACCTGTATTGTCTCACCCTTCTCATGAGACTGAAAATGGAATAAAAGTTTTTAAAATGCTTCTCAGTTGCCCCATCTCTAAGTCAAGAAAAAGGTATTATCCAACACCCAACCAACCAAAACATAAAACAAAAACAACCAACCAACCAAAAAAACTCCACCCAAATCTACATTTTCCCTTCTCCTTTCTGTCTTCTTGCTAGCTTGCCACCTGAGGGACATAATTGCATATAAAATCACCTTAAATCTTCTGCAAAAATGAGTCCCTGGCCTGCTGCAGTGGTTTTAAAGCCCTTTCCCAGGTTGAATCTTTATCCAGAATTTTTATGAGTGACGCATTGAAATGTTTCTTTCAGTTTCAAGAGCTCTGCTATTTTCTTACTGTTCAGCCTCTTTGTGTTGAGAAGTCAATGGAGTTGTGGGTGGAAGATAGAAAGCTGTGAGAAATGTAGTCCAGGGATTAGGTATGTAGGCTGTTCAGATGGAAAGCCTGTGTCACATCATGAAAAATCCATAAGACTTAGGGAGGCAGAAATAAGTGCAGTATGTGGTGAGCTTGTGTAAGTGGAAGTTACTGAATGTCATCCTCTCTGACAGTGCAAGACCGGCACTTCTAGGGAATGAAATTTTTGGCTTCCTTATGAAGCAAGTCTAATGCTGGAACAAAAGGAGCAAGTCTCCCTCCTCTTTCATTGCCTACATGGTAGTCATGGTAGCTCAGGAAACAGGGTGTTGGAAACACAGAACCTTCCTTCCCTCTAACTCTGCCAATTGCAGATAGCAGCAAGCAGGGGGTGTTTTGGTGACCTAATCCCAAAGCAGCCTGAGCTGGGACAGAGGAGAGGAGAGGAAAGGAGGCATGTGGCACAGCTGGGAGCAAACTTAGAGCTATTTGCTCTTTATTTTTAGCTTCAAGAGCCTTTTTCCACTCATGGTGCACCCTTTCTGTATGCTTCCACATGTATCTTGAGAAGCTTGCATACTTTCACCCTAACTCCATATCAGTGATAGCAGCACAGCTCTAGAGGTACTGTTTCAGTGGGATCTTGGGGGTGGAAATGACAATTATAGCACAGAGGGTGTTGTGAATCACTGCAAGGCATATCGTTTGCTGGGTTCAGGCAATATTAAAAAATATCCCCTAGATGTTGTTTCCTTTAAATAAATGAGGATGCTGATGAGAGAAATGAGCACGAAAACACAGCATCATATGTCCCTAAAACCATAGAAATCACAGATTTAGCATAAAACTGCTACTATAATATTCCTTGGCAAGTTAAAGGTGAGGGAACATGCAAGTCCTTTTTTGTTCTGCTTTAAATAGCACGTACCTGATATTTGAAGAGTGGATTTTCAGTCTTACAGATTCATCTTACAATGAGAGGAATTGAGAGGAGATACTTAAAATATTTAACTTCAAATGCTTCTTGACTTTCTGTGCACTAATTTTTGTATCAACAATACCAAGAAATTGAGAGGACAGTGCAAGTAAGATAACATTTAATCTAAAGACCAGGATGCCTCACACTTTGATAACAAAATTATTACATCTCAAATCATCTCTAAAGTGGGCAGGTGTATATAAAGTAGAAACTATCTGACATTAGAAGTGTTGTAGGTGGATTTCTTTTTCTTTCAAAATTACAGTTCACTGCTTAAGGTGAGCTTGAGGAAGATCCATCTGCAATGCTTGTTACAAGAAATCAGAAATGAAACACCCTTCCACCAACACAGTCAGGATGCATTTTCCCTCGCCTTCTCCTACACATAACCTGTATGCTGTAAGCTAAGCACTAATCATACCCTCTCCTCATCCTTGCTTTTGTGGAGTCAATCTAACGCATTATAAACTACTGTGATTGCTGGGGACCCCTTAGTATTCACTCTTCCCCTTCACCCTAACCTCTAGACAGGAGAGCCAGCAGATAGCAAGACCTATTTCTTCTTTGCATGCAGCTTCTTTTCCTCTTGGATCTGGCTCAGAATGTAGCAAATGAAATTCCTTCTTGTCAGCATATTCTGTTTCATTAGTTGGCAACAGCAGGACTGTTTTTAAGCCTTAATCATAGCTAAAATTGATGGGCTCTTATTCTTAGGCAACTTAAAGCTGGCTGAAATAGATTACCAAGCAGATAATGCTTTCAAACTCTGATCACCGTTTTACAGCCCAGATCTGCTTGAAGTCAAGATTTTTCTGTCTCGCTGTTTTGACTGAAAAGCAGCATGTTACTGCCCTCTGATTTAAACATGCATCCAAATTCTGATTTGGAGAATTTAGTATTTGTAAGAGACCGAAGTCTGAACTTCGATCACTGACCCTATTCTGCAAATGACTGGACCCAACATGTTTTCTAAATACCTATGACACATCTCTGGGATCTACACTTCAGATGATGAATACCCCATGTCTACTCATTATACCACAATGTAACTATCTAATTGAATATAGAAGTGATTTTGTGGTTTATTTAATTTCTTTGGAAGGATACTGACTTACATGACATTTTCCAGAAGACAGAAGAAGGAGCTATGTACAAGGCATCGCCGTGCTTAAGGCATGCTGATCTACATAGTGCCACAGACAGCTTTCAAGGAATAGCTTAGCATATCCTCTTTTCATGTCACTTGTAACTCTTTGCTCAGAACTCCTCTCTGATGGTCTGTGCTTCAGACTCACATCAAAGATGTCAGTGTGCTGCTTTTAAGGAACAGATTGGGTAAGTCTTGCCTAGGAAGCATGGGCAAATTTCTTCAAAGCTTAAATGCCTACTTCTTTTCCCCTGCTTCTGCTTCTATCCTATTTTTCCTATCTCTCCTTTCATATTTGCCTCCTTTCTCAGTTCCCATCTTGTTTTCTTCAATCCATCATTTTTTTTCTCTTGTCCCCTATACTCAAGTCTAAAGAGCTTGTGTTCTCATCAGTCAATTCGTCAGGTTACACCTCTTCCCTAAACCTTTCAGCCTGCTGTGCTGTCAGTGCCTTGCTGAAGTGGTCTTGTGGTCAGGGCCTTGGTGAGTCCTGAGGGTGAAGCAACCCATGCAATTTCTGCCATTTCTCTTTACTACATCAGTTCCAGCATTAATGTAACACATTCCCTGAAAGTAGCATAGTCTTGTGCTGATCACACGAGAGCCCCAGACTCTCTGAAATTCTTTTAAATTGAAGGAACAGATCCCAGAAGCACCCAGTGCATTTTCTCGATGCTCTCAATTGCCCTTAATAACAACTGTCAGTGCAAAGTACTTGTCACAGACTAATAAGGATGACACACCAGTCTTTTCTGAAGATGCCATCCTCCTAGAAAGATATCTGTGTGGTGTAAGCAGGAATCTGGTGTATTACGAGCTGTGAGATTTTACCTTGATGTGATAAATGCAGCAGAATCAGGCATGTGAAAAATCCCGATGGATGAGCACTGATTATTCGTCAGTTTGTACTGCTCTCTGGTGGGATGTGTGTGTAAAAACAGTAACCCTAATGAATAGAACGATCTGATCTGACTGCTGACTTGCTTGCCTTACCTCCTCTGGGGTCACAGCAATTTGTGCTGGAAAAAGTAATTTATTTAGTCTAGCTTCTCACAGGGGCATTGCTTGCCATTGTGGAGAGGGACCATCGTGGGCTCCACTCTCAAACCTGAGGTGGAAGGGAAAGTGTCTTGCTCGCTTTCCAAAGGCAGGTCTCCCATTCTGGAATTTAAACACTTGCCTTGTAGATTCCTAAAGGCATTTTGGGGAGGAAATTACCTACTTTATACAGATAAACAGTCTTTGCCTGGAGGCATACAATGCAGAGCATGTATATTGTCTAGCTTTGCTGTTATCATAAGAGACAAAAAAATGAGGAAATCAAGATCCAGTGCAAGAGAATTTGTTAAGCCAATCTGCTGTCAATGTTGAAAATAAAATAGCATCTTTCTAGCCATCCAAAATGCTTTCACTGATACTTAAAAGCACCTGTGAAGCAGATTGAGTTGGTGCTGACTCCTGCTTTCCAGCAGTGTGTGAAGACACCAGGGGTAGAGGATGTGAAGGCTGGAGTTCTTGAGGCACTGCACTGGGGAACATAGTCAAAGCAGGGAGCTGTGTGAAGGCAGCTCCTCTGCTCTGCCTCCTGCAAAACTGCCCTGTTAGAGTGCATGGTACCACAACAAAGACAGAGCCCAGCCTTAGCTGTTGAAGGATTTGTGAATGAGGAGTTCCTAATAAGAACTTAATCACCTCTCTATGATGATTTTATGATGAAGAGCATGATTTCTGTGCTGCCTCAGATAATGGTATCAATTCTTTTGGACTTGTAGTGTGTTCCCAGATAGTAAAGCACAAGTGTATTCAGTGTCATGTAACTAATTGATTAAAAGGTGGGTTTTTTCCTTCAGAAACTTGCTCATTTTGTAAAGAAAAAGCAGACTTCTCACAGGAGGCAGATGAGGATTTGACTCCGTGCTGCTTAAATTTTGTGTCATGAAATATGTCACAAAACCAACATAAAGTGATCATTACACCTAATGACTGCACTGGGTGATAAGTAAGGTAAAGCAAAGACAATCCCTCAAGTGAAATGCTGAAGCTCCTACATAACCCAGTTGTTTTTGAAAACACTGTTTGTCTTTCTCATTTGGAGTTTCTGTATGGTGTTTGTTATTTCAGTAGTAAACAATATGGTTAGGGAACTTAACTGTTGGCATAAAACAGTCTTCCCTAGTTTGGATGCCTGCATACATTTTAATGTAACTTCAACATTTGCAGATCTTTTGCTGGTATAAAGAAACCTGAATTGAAAGTATCCCTGGAGCCCAATGTGAACTATTTCTTCTACCTGAGGGCTGTCAACCCATTTGGGACAAGTGAACAAAGTGAAGCAGCTCTCATCTCAACTAAAGGTAGATCATAACTTCCTGATGTCAAAACAATGGGGTGAAAGGGCAAAGTAACCAAACATTTTTCTTTGGAAATTATACCTGAAGTTCCCAATATGGTTGTGACCAAGTTATTGAAGTTTTTATCTTGTTAACTCAAATTTATATCCCTTTTTTTTCCTGCTTAAAATTAGCATAATCAGGACTACTTCACTTGAAGTTTGTATATTTATGTCCTGTGTAAAACTAGTGTGACCTCAGAAGCAAAAAATGTTGAATTCTGTCAGAGAGATGAAGTGATTAAGTATTCTTCAGGGATCTCAGTTTGCTTGAATCTGACACAGCACAATTAGATAAAAGTTGTCATGACCCTAAAGAAAACCTCTCACAATTAAAACCTAATGGAGTTTGAGTGATGAGGAAGCATGCAAAGCAGTTTTAAAACTCTAAGATTTCCATATAAATAGTGTTATGAATCGTTCTTCCAAATCAGGCTGAAAATTCAAATTTGCTCTTTTGAAAAAAGAAATTGATTGAAAATTATTCGAACTTCTTAAAAGACCTCTTTATCACCTAACTGCATTTCTGAATATTAGACTGCTGTCTCAGTTTGGAAGACTCCTTGCGTTTGCATCCAATTTTCTGTCACTCCTACCTGCCAGCAGACACAACCTTGTCCAGCTAAGATGGCTGTAATTTTTGCTTAACATTTTATGATTCATCTCACATTAATGTAGCCAGCCTCTCAGATCTGGTGTTTCTTTGTCATGAATTGTACCAGGAACTCGATTTCGCCTGCTGAGTGACACAGCACATCCTGCATTGCAAATCTCTTCTAATGCAACAGTGATCCACCTTCCTGAAAAAACCAAGCTCACTGGGTGAGTAGCAGTTATGATGAGCAAAACCATGGATCCCTCACTTTAATTTTTTGCCAATAGGCATCTTTCACATGACACTAATTTTGTAGAACTTTTTGAATCATTTTGGTCATGCAGCCTCTGGACTTCACGCAATTGAACCCCCCTTTCAAACACTGCAAAATCTCAGTACTAAGTTAGTGGTGGGATTGATGTACTAGGAGGAGTTCAGTGTCGCACTAAGGAATGGCCAGGAAGTCAAAGGTAGTGGTACCTACTTGGACTGCTTGATTTATTTCATCCCATGGTCACTGCTTAATCCATCAGAGTCTCAAAGCAATTTTTTGCTGCGCTGAGAAGGTCAGCTTTGTGGGCTTAGTTTTTAATACATTGTGGATAGAAGTAATCCATCTTCCATAGTTTGCTTCTCTCCTGAGGGTATTATTGGTAGTGTTTTCCAAAGTATTTGTGGCTTTGGAGAACTAGGAAGTGCTCCTGGGATATGTCAACATGTTTATACCAGGCTAGCTCTATCCATTGAGAACATTGCAGGGGGGTGGACATATTGATGTCAGTCCTAGGACAAGCACAGGTCCCCTTGTATAACTTGTGCCATACTGATATGGCTTCTTAAAACGTGATGAGGAATTACTGGTTTAAGCACCTTTTGTTGCTGTTGCCACTGAATGTACACAAGATGTTTGTGACTATGTCTGTATAAAACTGCCAGACTTTCTAGTTTGAACAAGCCTTCTAAATTTGAGGTCTTTTAGGTAAGTCCGTCTCAGTGCAAAGATGAAAAGACACTCAGTTAAATCTTTCATAAAACCCTGCAGTTAGAACAACAGAGTGCAATTCATTAGTAATTTTATGTGATGCTTCATGATTTGACTGAAAGAAATATCACAATATGGTTTGTCTACCACCACACTTTCTTTACTGTATTGCTTCTTCCACAAACAGGTTTCCTTCAGTCCTGGGTGAACTGCTGCCCGCTCAAGGGTGTCATTACTGGGAAATTGTTGTCTCTGCCTGCAGAAGCTACAGGATTGGGATTTGCTATGAGGCAGTAACACAGAGCAGTGTCCTGGGGTTGAGTGATACGTCCTGGTGCATGAGGTGCTGTGCTACACAAACCAGGTAAAGAGGATTCAGTTTGGTGGTTTGGGAAGTTACTTGTCCTTCATGAAAATAAAGCTGGCTAGACAAAAGAATCACGAAAGCAGAAAGGATTCTTCAGCTTCCTTTATGTAAATTTGAATAATAAGAAATGGCTATCTCCATAAGATCTTTAGATCTCCTCTTAGTTTAAAGAGTATAAAGCACCTTAAAAAATAAAATTAAACTCAAAATAGATTATTTTAGCACCCTTTATCAAAACAGTGAATAAAACTTAAAGAACTAGTTTGTTGCTGCTTATATCCCGATTTGTTTCACTAAACCCCAGCAAGGGTATTTATTTCAATAAATGCAGCCTTTTTAGAACCTACTTCCTTTTGTAGGAGATGTCAAGACTTGATAGGGAATGTTTTCTCCTGCCTTGTCCTTCACAGAGATAGACCTCACCTGCCACTGTGGCAGGACTGCAGGCGCTGGGGTAGTCTGTGGTAGCAGGTCAGTGCCAGGCTGCTTGGAGGTTTGTAAGGCACCACCCTGCTAGTTTGTAAAGCTGCTCTTGATCTAAACAAGTGAGCTTTTTTCAGTGTGAAATCATACAGATGTATGAACATTACTAGCTAAATGAAACATCCAAGAGGCTTTTTTTCTATGAGTCCAAAGATGCCAAGTGAAAAGGCTTGTCAGGATGCCAGGCAGGGCTTGAAGTGATGCCACATTTGCTTTGCCTGTGTACTGAGCAAAATGCTGCAGCCACGTGACAGACTGCTCTATGCAGCCACCTGTTAATAGATTGGAATTGAGCTGCAGGTTATTTCTGGTAAATTGCTATGGGGAGGCTCATTGTATTCTGGTTTCCATTTTCCCGCAGCTTTCTTTACAGATTTCTTCACACTGGTGTGATGAGTGATGTCCATGTGACGGAGCACCTGGCCAGGATTGGCATCCTGTTGGATTATAGTAGTGGAAGGCTATTGTTCTTCAATGCAGAGAGAGGACTGGTGCTGTTTGCCATCAGGCACAAATTCACTGATGCTGCTCACCCAGCCTTTGCCCTGGAGAAGGCAGGAGTGCTTACCCTGTGCACGGGAATGGAGCTACCGGAGTTTGTGAAGCGGAGCTAATCTCCTGCTTCACAGTTTCCAGAAAACTGGCAAATACAGCACCAGGGGATAGAGAGAGGAAGAGGTATGCCAGGAAGGGATAGGTAGTCTTCACTGATGAATGCTACGTGCACAGCTCTCCTTCACATCATCAGCAATTGTAGTTTCTGCTCAGATAGATAATCACCCTGAGCCTGGAAGAAAATCGACTCCTTCAGATGGAGCATGCACCTAGTAATACACAAAGCAGTACTTCTAAGGGGATAAAGGAGTTTTGTTAGATATGATAGTGCTAGCTGTCTTTTTAAAGTTAATTATGAACCCGTGTATGAAATAAATGCATTTCTCACTGCAATACATGAAAGTCATTGTTTTATCATTTGCCAGGACAGCCAGAGCCTGAATCCAAGATGATGTGAGTGGAAAATATATAAAAATTTTAACAACTGAAACATGCTACAGATTGATATATCCTGTGCCATTGTTTGCCAAATCTTTAATGCACAAATTAAGCAAAGTTGGTCATGTAGAGATCCTCATGTTTGCAAAATGAAGGAGTCCCAAGCTAGTTCTCTGTATCAGCCATATCAAGTCTTGAGTATGCTACACCTACCTACCCTGCTCACAGCAGACTAACAGCTACCTGACTGTGTCAGTAAATACTGAGCTTGTGAGTAGCTACTCAGTAACACAGGTATAAGGAAACTTGATAGTAGTGGTAAAATTCTTCCCTTGTATTTTTCATCCTCAGTGCATTAGGTCAGTAGTTTTGATAGTGAAAGGAAGATTGCTATGCAGGACCTTGTAGATCACCAATTTTCTGTCACTGCTTTTTACCTTTGCTCTTAGAAATTTGATGCTCCTAATTTCAGGTTTGTGTTCATTTTCCTGCATCTGCCCTGCTCTTTACTGTTATCCACACTAGGACCAGCAACATGACAGTGAGGTGCAGTGTTTCAGGGCCACCAAAACAGGCAGGCTAAAATTGGTTTATGTCAGCACAGGAGTAGGATGCTGATTTTTCTCCTTGGCTTTTTCAAACTGTTTTCCAAGCACTTCATACCTTGGTGCTATGGCTGTCTTCCTGCCTGTCTTGGGCTGAAGGCATAAATGCCAGTGGTGCTGAACTCCAGTGAGTGCTTGGGGGAAATTAATCTTAAAGCAGGCAGGCAATGTTTTCATGCTGTGCCTGCTCTGGAGATTTCTGCCTCGGGAGACTCTGTTGCCAGACTCATTTTTGAGCTCAGCTGAAGAGCAATACTCTCTGAATTAAGACAGGTTTCAGGAGTGTAATAGAGTTTGCAGCTGAAAAGAGGAGTTAAATGAATTACCATGAAGCTTCTGCTTTTTATGCTCACAGAAGGTGCCTGCTGTTGGTTTATTTATGATTTAACACCACCAAGGCATGTGCTTTCTGCTCCAGCCTGCTATATGCTTGTTGTCTCAGGAGAGCCACAATCCAGACTGTCATAGCAAGCTCAGGCAAGCCTGGGCTTTGTTAAGGGAACACAAAGAGGATCCTGTGACCACTCATTTTAAGCTGGAGTTCTTTCTGGCATTTCAATAAAACGGTGCCAGTTCTGAGTCCCTGTCAGGGAGAGAGTGGAATAAAATAGTGGGATTGTGCCATGTTGGCTCAAGTGAGAGTTTTGTAGAGGTGTGGAGGATGGTGAGAAAAGGTCCAGGATTAATTGGGAAAGAAAGACAGAAAGGGTATTGGGGGTAGCATTACTCTGAAGGCTGGAGCGGAGGAGGCGACAGAAGGTAGGCTGGAAACTCACACAAAGCAGATGGTGATAAACTAAGACGCAGGTCAGTAGTGTCAGCAGGGTGTGTTCCTCAGGCTCCTGCAGCCAGTGAGCTCACCAAAGGTTTGACTACCTCCAGATCTTAATCTGGTTCTTATAAGTAAGCCTGAAATGTCCCAGTACTGGGCTGATCTTACCTATGCGCTCCTCATCCTGATCACTGCCATTCCAAAAGTGGGATTGCTTCATGGACACCAATATGGTATGTTGACAAGGGGAGAGACAGGGATAAAAGGAGAACAAAATGAGAGGAAATTATGTGGAGTTTTTTTTGCAATGAAGACAAGAAGCAATTGCCTTGTCAAAGGCAGCTATGTATTAGTAGTGATTAGTGATTTTAAAATGAAAAATGAAAGATTTATCTATTGCCAGACATTATCACTCAGGTACTACTACAGCACCTGAGCTTGGCTAAATGTTTTTATTGGAGGCATCTCATTCATAGAAATATTTGGTTAATTTTTAAAAAATGGCCTGTGTTCTTGATGAATTTTATGTAAGGTCCACCTTTTATATTGAGCAGTGTCCAAAAAATGTATTTACTGTTTATGTGAAAGCTGGGTAAGTTATTTTAAAAAGAAATTGTCACTCAAAGAGCTTAAACAGTACTCATTTGAATGTCTAAATCTGGTCTGCTTTAAGCTATGCCAGATGAAGAAGTCCTGTTCAGAAAAATGGAACACAGTGTGCACTAAACAGGAAACTATCTACAACTATATACAAGTTAAGATTCAGTATGAAGAAAACACTCATATTAGTGAAGAAAGCAGACCTGAAAGCCACAGCTAAACTGCGAGGACTTACAGTATAGGGTGCAAACTCTGCTGCCCTTGGAAAGCTTAGAAGTACATCTGCTGTGATATTTTACTTTCCTGATGGGCATTAAGTTCAGAAACTTACTTTCCAGAAGGTGACTGTCCTTAAACACTTCAATGTACAGTGCAGTGAGACTGACATTTGTTGCACTCTTTTTCCTGACCGTTGTAACTTGTATACTAGAAGAAAAAGGCAGAAAACTCCCAGTCACTATATTTTTGTTGTTCTTGATGAATTTAGCATTTAGAAATACCTCAAACCCAGAAAATAATGTCACTTGGCTGGTAATCACTAAGACTTCATGAAAATATTGAGAGGTTTGTGTCGTGTCTGTACACAGTCTAGTCATCATTCCATGCTTAGAACAACATTTTAAGAGTTACACAAACATCTTTAAAATAGTTCACCAGTAATTTGGGATTTATTTTCATTCTGAAGTACAAAAGCTGATGCTTAACAATGTAAGCATTGTTAATAAATAATTGGACTGACCTGAAACACATTTCATTAAAAGGAACAATTTCCTCTCACTTCAGCAGATTTTAGATTAGGCTTGTAAATGCCTGTGCACTGAGATGAGAATACAGGCTTGACTGTAAAGACAGAATAATTTATTTCTACTGTCAAAATAAGGCTGAACAGAAATATTGTTGCTATCAGTGGTATTGATCCACAAACCTTGCTTAGGTCAGTCTGCCCCAGAGAGAATTTCATGCTTCCGTGTGACGTCAGGCAGATGCTGGCAGTGCGTCTGCAAACTGCAGCATGTGCGCTGTTTCTGTGCTTGCAGAACACCTCGGCTCTTGAGCTAGCTGTTCTTTCAGTGTGATTGGTACTGAAAATGGTCAAGTAATGCCTTGTTTTGCACACAGGTGCATTAACCCCCTCCAGACCATCGTTGTTGAAAACTGTGTGCATATTGTCACTAAATCTGTTGTATGACAAATACTCCATAAGTTGTTGCTAATCCACAGTCCTGTGATAGCCGTGATATACATGTGACATATTATTTCTATTAGCATTGCAGGGGTTTTTAATAGGTATGTAAAGATGGATTTAAGAGTAATGTGAAATGAGGATCTTTCAAACCATTCTCACTTCAGACTAACAAGCAGGACCTGTAGCATGTTGAAGTTTAAGTTTGATTTGAAAAATCACATTCTGTGGTGTAATCACAATTGCATTACTATCATTTTGCTGATGGATTTACTAGCTATAGAGAATCCCAATATGCTCACAGAACCACCAAGGAAGAGAGAGCAACTCTTCCATTTCCAGCCTTGTGCTGTGGAAGAGATACTGAGCTAGTAAAGTTTTTGCCATTTTTCATGGCAAGTTTGTCCAGTCTTATGGCACCATGAAAAGTAGTATTTGTTGACCAGAGATTACTCTGCAGAACAGTTCCTGCAGGATACAGACTGGAGGGAAATTGAACAGATGTCTACCCTGGACACTGAAGATTGTCTAGCTCCAACTGCCCTGCGATGGGCAAGGACCCGTTTCACTAGACCACGTTGCTGACAGCTCCATCCCGCCTGGTCTGGAGCACTTGCAGGGACACGGCATCCACTACTTCTCTAGGCAACCTATTCCATTGCTTCACCCTCACATAAAGAATTTCTTCCTAATATCTAATCTAAACCTGCCTTTCTTCAGTTTAAAGCCACTCCCCCTTGCCCTGTCACTGCATGCCTGTTTGAAAGTCCTTCTACTAGCTCTCTGGTAGGCTCCCTTCAGGTACTGAAAGGTGCTGTAAGGTCCCGCCAGAGCCTTCTCTTCTCTAGGCTAAGCAATCCCAACTCTCTCATCCTGTGCTCACAGCAGAGTGCTCCATTCCTCTGATCACCCGTGTGTCCCTGCTCTGAACTTGCTCCAGCTGTTCATTAGAATGGGCCCTAGAGATGGGCACAGCACTCCAGGTAGAGTGCTCACAGCCTCATGAGAGTGGTGGAGCAGAATCACCTCCCTGGTGTACTGCTGGCCATGCTGCTTTTGATGCAGCTCAGGATGTAGCTGTTTTTCAGCTGCAAGTGCACATTGTCAGGCCATGCTGAGCTTCTTGTCCATAAATGTCCCCAAGTCCTTCTAGTCAGGGCTGTTCTCTATCCATCCTCCACCCATCGTCTACTTGCATTTGGGATTGCCCTGACCCAGATGCAGGGCCTTGCACTTGGCTTTGTTGAACTTCAAGTTTCACACAGGCCTAGGTGTCAAGCCTGTCCAGATTCCTCGGGATGGCGTCCCCTCCCTCCCAGGAGAGGATGCTCCTCAACATCAAGCCATAGCTTGATGTTAGTGGCTTAACGTTAGCAGCAAATTTTCAAGTGAATTTCCACACTGGAATTCCCTCTGGAATCACCTCTGCAGAAACAACACTGTCCTTTTCAGGACTTATTTTACAAGCACACTCTATTTCCAATACACAGTCTTCTGAACCCTGAGGAAGCAGCGGTGCAAGCAGGGGAGTCACTTAGAGCACTGTCAGTGCAGTGGTTAGCTGAACTTCCTCCTGGCAGGCTGTGGCCACACCGCTGAGGGGTGAGGGATGGAGAGCTGGGCCTGGCCACAACAGGCTCAGGGGAGAACTGGCTTCTGCTGAGCAGGCAACAAGCAAGAGTAGCTTTGAATACCAGGACTGGCAAAAGGAGACCTTTGTCTGAGCATGACTTCACACAGCACAGCCTTCTGAGGATGCAAAAGTCTGTCTCATGCCCTTTCATGAGCCATGCTCAGAAGGCACAGTGCATATGTAGATCCATAATTCTTATTTTCATTTTCACCGTGGAGAGGAAAACTACATTTTGAAGTAAAATCAACAGAGATTATTTTACCTAATTCTGTGCCATGTTTTAGATATGTGGTTCCCACTATCTTTATCTTATCCCATTATCTTATCTTCCCACTAGAACAAAAAAAGTAAAAATGAAAAATTATACCTACAGCAACCTTTGGAAAAAAAAAAAAAAAACAACAAAAAACCAACAACCAAACCAAAACAAAGCAAAGAAAAGAAGGGAAAAAAAGAAAAAAAGGAAAGCTTGGAGAAATTATCTCTGAATACTTTATAACAAGAGGAGGGTGTTTTGCATCTACTCCAACAGCACCCATTTGTCCCACACTGGCTACCAGTATCATTCTCATTTCCTGTGAAGGGTTTTATCCTGAAAGAAATATTAAGAAAATTATTATGAACAAGATGTGCAACTAGCAGTGTAAATAACCAATAAATGACTGCTAGTGCTTAGGAAATAATCTGTGTCACTATTTTCTGTATCAAATGAGGGCTTCCTTTCGAACCAAAGAATGTGTGTTGAGACAAGTAAAGAGGTTTCTGTGCTTTGACCACAGCAGAGCTACACAGAAACACGTACTTACAGCCTGCCCAGGTACAGAAAGAGCATTACTTTCTAGATTATAAAAGCAGATTTTGGAAATTAAACTGGGGCATTTCTTGGGTGTTAAAAACAAATAAACAAACAAATACATAAATAAGTAAATAGTGTCCCTAAGCACCAAGTGAAAAATTTACATTTTAAACTCAGGGCCATATACATCTATAATATGCTTCTCTGGCATAAATTGGTGCTGTGTTCTGTGATTTCAATGCAGAAGACTCAGCCTTGCTGCCTGGCACTGCAGTTATTTTTGCACACATTCAGTAATTTCAGTAGAACCTGAGTAGACTGTGCAGGCTGATCACGTGTGGCTTGTTTAGACAAGTAAAGAGCAATAAATCAAAAAATTCTTCAAAGTGTGAGATATCTAGGATACCTGCATGGTGTAAAAATGCCACCAGCTTTACTTCTAGTTCTTTCTCCACAGTTGCTGGACCCTGGAAAACCATTTAGAAGGAGCGTAGCAGTTAGTATCCATCTGAACAATATTCCTGCTGCATTCAGAAGACATTCAAGATAGAGAAGTTTACTTTGCACTTTAAACTATGCCCAAAGTTAACAGTTCAGTTAAAAGGACAAAGGTGGGTAAGTCACACTGAATTTAACAGGGAAAAACTCCAAACCACTAAAAAGGCCATCTTCCTCAGCTACTCTACCAAGTACTTCATGGTTGTGGCCCACTGTAAGGAACTGTATGGTGTTCTGTTAATGAATGCTGTCTTTCCAACCACTTTGTACTGTATTTCTCATCTTTAAAAAAGTAGGATCTCTGCTAACAGCAAAATGAGTTACAAGAAATCCCAAGAATTTATACAGAGCTCTGTCTTTGGCATATTTTTTACACTGTTGTTGTTCAAACAAGATTAGAAATAATTTAGACCTTCACATTAGTGAAACTCTTCCTTAACTAGTATAATTTTGATCTTGAATTAAGCAGGCTAGCTTTAGCTTTCAAAGCTTAAAATAGTTATCTGCCTTTTACAGTTTAGTTTCTGTGTTTTAAGGTGGTACACATGCTCTGTTCATATAGTAGATGCAAGGCAGCTCTATTATTGGTAGTGCAGTGGTTATGGAGGACATTAAAGATTATGGCTTAAAGTAAAGGCTGCAACAATCAAGAGGAAGCCAAAAAAAAAAAAAATCCAATACTGGCGCCACACATGTGTAAACTTTTAAATATTCCATAGGGAAGCAAAAGCTTGGAGATATTACTAAGAATTACAGATGTTACCCAAGGAAGATGTGAATGCTGACTTTTATTGTACAAAGAAAGGAGTGAATAGGAAAGAGAAATGTGCTTGATGTTTGGACCAGGTCTTATTTTTGTCAACTTGTAAGGCATGTAAGAGCACATTAATGACTAGATGTGGCATTCAGTGCCATGGTCAAGTTGACAAGGTGGTGATCACTCAAGGGTTGGACTTGATAATATTAGAGGTCTTTTCCACCCTAAATGATTCTGTGATTCTGTGAACTCTTCTTTTCAATGTACAGTTAATTATATCTGTTAATTGGAAACCAGTGGATCATATATGTGTGCATTGGAAAAGCAAACATTTTGTCAGATTTTGGCACTGAAATTAATCCAGAGCAACAGTTCCCACACTATGGCTTTACATAGTCTGGTTCCTTGGATACCCCACTCCAGCTGAGAACTGTAGAACAGCCATTCTTGATTCACTGCCTGCTTCAGCTGAGATTTCCAGTCTGGTTTGTGGCCAAACTGCAGAAATGAAGCTAACACCAAGAAGAAAGACAAATGCTGGCAGCAAGGCCAGCTTCCTTAGGACTGCCACCGAAGGAGCCACTGAAAAGGACAGTGATGCTGGAGTGCAGTTCCACCTCCTTAATCCTGCAGAGGTGCAGCAGAGTAAGCTGTTAAATAACCCCTCTCAGCCCTTGTATCCTATACTTATGGTAAAAGAAAACTGGGGATGGCAGAGTGGCAAGTTCCAAATCAGATAGCAGAAAGACTACAGAATGTGCTGGCACATGGAACAGCTAGTCCCCACCAAGCAACAGCTCCTAAACACAGCTGAAAATGGTAACTATGTGTGACGTGTACTTGACTTACAGCAATTTCACAGCAACATGTATGAGAGTGCAATTATTGTTCTTCATGTCTTACTGAAATTCGCACAGTCCAGCTGTGACAAGCAGGCTTTTTTCTTTTTTTTTTAATGGAAAAAAAATACTTTTAAGGACATTCTTGACTTGTGGTGTGCAACTTGCCTTCTATAATCCCTTCTATGAGCTTCTCTGTTCTCCCCCAGGTGGGGAAGGTGCTTGTACCACAAATCCAGGACAGCTTTGGTATGGTACCAGAGTATATGGTACATCATCCCCACTGAATTGTGCCTGCTTGTGACTATCAAAGACTGGTTGGTTGGTTTGCTGGGGTGGTAAATCAACCAATAACTTGTTCAACCCCTTCCACCTTTCGTGGATTAACCCGCACATGCCTGCTTTTTGCTTTTAAGTGTTTATACTCTGCTTACAATGTCCTGGGTCCCACAAATATTAATATCTTGGAAGACCCCAAGCCAAACTGCACGGACAGATGTGCTCTGGAGGCAAGGGTTTGGCCAAAGGAGCAAGAGGAGCTTTCTTAAACTGGCAAGACCTCCAAACAGAGCAGAGAGAGGCACACCAGCCCCCTCTGCCCTGAGCAATGGAGGAAACACTGGAGCCCTGAGTCACAGGCAGCTCTGACTCAGAGTGGGTGGCAGTAAGAGTGACAGTGGCCCCCACACGTAAAAAAGCCACCCCCAGGGAGTGCAAGAAACCAGAGCATGGTGTGGCAGCTCACAAGGAAGGGTGCACGGGGTGGGTGCTGAGGACTGCCAGCTCAAACACTTAGCTCAGCTGGTGGTCATCATTCTCACTGAAGAAGCTTGGTTTCCACTCAGCCAAAAGACACATCCTCTTTGTGCACCAAAAAGGACAGGGTGGCCCAGATGGAGCTCCCACAGAAACATAGAGCTGTCCAGGTCTCAAGCTGCAGGAAGTGCTAGAGCCTGACACTGATCTTAGAGGGCAGCAGAGGAAACAGTTGTGTGAGATGTGATCATGTGGACAATCTGTTCAGCCTGGTGGCAGAGCTGGAAGAAGAAGGAGAAAGGCTGGGAAGTGTTGGGGACTCTGAGAAGGGGATTGTCTGGTAGAACTGTACTCTACCACCCCTTGGACAAACACATCTGTCATCCACATCACAAAAAGCATGGATCCTCTATCCTCTCACCACCAGTCAGAAGGAGTGGACATCACAGATGGAGGGGAATTGAAATGAGGTTCTGCTTGGCATGGCAGGCAAATCCTCTCCTGACCTACCTCACCTCGCCAGGTGCCCTTACACAATAGGTGTGGGACTCTGGAATTCAAGGACCAGGGAAAACAATGTGTGTATGAATGTCCATCCAGGTTGGAGGGGTTTCCTAGGGCAGGGTAACCAACCCCCTCCATCATGATTACCTTAATTAAGGAAAAAAAAAAAAAAAAAGGTATTCACTGGTGTCTCCCTTCTGAGAGGAACAGAGGGCCTGTTGTGCTGACTGGACCCAACCTGTAGGGAAGTGTGCTGTCTCCCTGGGGCCACATCACTAAGAAACTCCCCAGCCTGGTATAGTCCACTGACTATTACCTGATACTGGTTTGCCAGGTGGGCAGCTGCAAAGTCACAACAAGAAGCTGGCAGACAATCAGTCATGGAACCATAAAAAGGTTTGAAAGGGACCTAAAAGATCATCTCTTTCCCACAACCCTGGAATGGAATGCCATTCATTAGATCAGTCCCCCATCAAACCTGGCCTTGAACACTTCCAGAGATGGGACATCACAGGTTCTGTGGGCAACTGAGAAATTGATCAGCAACAAAAGGAAACCCAAGGAAAATATCCATCCTTAATTGTTTGTAGGGGAAACAGTGAGAAAGGATAAGGAGAAGGATGAGGTACTTAATGCCTTCTTTGCCTCAGTCTTTAATCACAAGACCGGTTGTCCTTAAGGTACCCAGATCCCTGAACCTGGAAGACAGAGGCAGGAAGCAGAATGAATTCACATAGTCCAGGAGGGAACAGTCAGTGACCTGTTATGCCACTAAGACCTGCATAAATCCATGGGGCCAAATGGGATCCACCTGAGGCAGTCAGTGGAAGAGCTTAACCAAGCTAATTTCTATCATTTACCAGGAATTCTAGTTAGCCAGGGAGGTCCCAGGCGACCAGAAGTTGGCAAATGTGACACCCAACTCCAAGGAGCTTTGAAAGAACATCAGACCAGAGCCAGACCTCACTACTGGGGAAAGTCACAGAGCAACTCACCCTGAGCGCCATGACAAGGTGTGTGCAGAACAGCCAGGGCTCAGCCCCAGCCAGCAGGGGTTTGTGAGAGGCAGGTCCTGACTGACCAACCTGATCTCCTTCTGTGACAGGGTAACCTGCTTTGTAGATCAGGGAGAGCCTGTGCATGTAGTCTGCATGGACATTACTGTGGCTTTGACACTGTCTCCCACAGCATTATCCTTGAGAAACTGGCAGCTGATGGCTTGGGCAGGTGCACTGTTCATGATTTAAAAACCTCCTGGATGGCCGGGCCCAGAGTGGTGGTGAGTGGAGTTACATCCAGCTGGTGTTCAGTCACCAGGGCTGGTTCAGTTACCTGGTGTTCCCCAGGCTCATACTGGGGCCAGTCCTGTTTAATATCTTTATCAGTGACCTGGACAAGGGGATCGAGTGCACCCTCGGTCAGTTCACAGGTGACACCAAGCTGGGTGGGAGTGCTGATCTGCTTGAGGGCAGGAAGGCTCTGCAGAAGGATCTGGACAGGCTGGATCATGGGCTGAGGCCAATGGTGTGTGTCTGACGAGGAGCTGGAAGTGTTTAGCATGGGGAAAAGGAGGCTCAGGGGAAAACTCATTGCCCTCTGTTACTCTGCGAAAGGAGGGTATAGACGGCAGGGGTTCGTCTCTTCTCCCGAGTAATCAGTGTTAGGACAAGAGAAAATGGCCTTAAGTTGTGCCAGGAGAAGTTTAGATATGGTATTAGGGGAAAAAAATAATGGAAAGCATGGTAAAACTTTGGAACAGGCTGCCAAGGAAAATAATAATGTCGCCATCCCTGGAAGTGTTTAAAATATGTGTGGATATGCCACTTGGGGAAATGGTTTAGTGGTGAACATGATGGTGGTTCTGGGTTGATGTTTGAACTTGATCTTAGAGATCCTTTTCAACCTTAGTGATTCCAATAATTCTATGACTCTGTCTACAGCCAGTAGATAAAACATCTACAAGTAAGGAAACTAGTAACCATAGAAAGTCTTAGATTTTCTCTCATATTTCTCCTTCAGCTGTAGTGACAGCACTGATTTCTGTTTCTGCAAGTGTCTAATTCAGTGACTGCAGCAATGTGAGAAGCACTCTCACTTTCTTCTTTTTTAATCTACAGTCAAAGCATGCGTGTGTGGGAGTATATCATGCAAGTATGGCTTCACAAGGACTGACAAATGCTTAAAAAAAAAAAATTTTCCTCTGATTGCATTCCTGGAATGAAACTGGTGCAAATTATGAATATTTGGACAATTTTATGCCAGTTCATTAGTTCTTGTAACTGAGATTAAGGAAAGGGGAAGACTATTTAATTTTAAAAAAGGCTGTGTGGAACTTTCAGGGAGACCAGGAGAAGACAAGGTAGTGTTACTAAGCCATATAATTCTGAGTTACTGAGTAAGTTAAAAAGGATGGGTCTATATCTTTTATTATATATTCTGCTTTGGAATAGAGGGCCATATCCTATTGAATCCCAAAGATCTACGAATATAAAAGGTCCATCACCTGTATCACAGAATCACAGAATGGTTATTGAGGCTGTAAGGAACCTCTGTAGGTGATCTTGTCCAACCTCCCTGACCATCAGGGGCCCTGTTACTGGCTGCCCAGGATGATGTGCAGGTGGCTGTTGAAGATCTCCAAGGATGGTGACCCCACCAGCTCTCTGAGCAACATGTAACATTATTCTGTCACACTCAATCCTGCCTCCTAGCCTTGTAGAGCCCTCACACAATGTTTGAAGCTGCAATAGCCAGGCTGCTGTTTTAGAAAAGTGTCTGGAAAAGGCTTGGAGGGCTGTGACTGGAGGATGACAAGAGCTATTTGTTTGCAAAGGTAACAACAAGAGGGTCCAGCAAGGACAGGGCCGTCAGCATGGACTCTGTCCAGGGGACCCTGCTTCACAGGTCTTCAGGACAGGTGGCCCAGCAGATGCTTGAGATACTTAGACAGCTTTGGCCTGGTGGCTGGGAGAGAGACAGGAGAGAACTGGAAAGCGTTCCCTGCAGTAGCTTGTGCTTTGGTTTTGAAAAAAATGCGATTCAAAATCTTATGCATCTTTATTCAAATTCCTGCCACCACTGCAGGTCATAGCAGCTGTCACGTTCATCTGCTGGGCTGGCTGCACTCTACCCTGTGGTCTGCTAGACAGGGACACTGGGATACCATGGAGCTGCTTGGCACCTCTCTGAATGCCCCTTCTCCCTGTGGTGGGTTCACTGCAGGGGCCAGGCCTTTGGCACAGGGTGTAGTGCTGCTACAGGGTTCTGCTGCCCACCTGCTCCCTGGCCACAGCCTTTTTCTGGCAGGAGGTTGACCACGGGCTCCGTGAAGCTGCTGACTGCCCTTCCAGTGTCCAGGATGTGGCTGAAAGGCTGCCTGCAGGGCGGCCACAGCTGTCAGGGCAGATCACTGTGGGAGGCAGTGGAAGCAGAAGCTGCGGAAGCATCCATCAACAAGGGCTGCCCTTCTGATGTCGCTCAGGCAGCTGGAGCTCCGCTCCAGTGAGCCCTGCCCACTGCAGCTGCCTGGTGGTGGCTGCTGCGGCAGAGGTGCTCAGCTCCTGGTTGTTCTCAGCCACACAAAGCCATGTCCTGCCAAGAGCTATGTTTAGAGATTTCTTGGCACTACAAATGGAAAAGCAAAGACCCAGAAAAAGGTGGGAGAGGAGAGTCCAAACTTCACAAATAGTTTCCTTGAAAGATGAAAAGTGGCAGCAGAAGCAGCCCTGTGGGACAGCCAGCCCCAAAGACTGCCCTCCCCCCTCCCTATCTTTCTCAGCTCGTTCACAGTTCATGACCCCTACCCCGTCTGTTCCTCTCCCAAAAGCACCACAACGTAAGCAAGCAAAGGGTACATCCAGGGAAGGCAGAAGAAGGCTAGAATTCTCCAGTGGCACCCACTCCAGTGGCTTGGCACAGAGGTGGTGTTCCTGGTGGAGGTCCGCAGTCCTGAGAGACCATCAGGACCCACAGGTCCCTTACCGTGTAGCTGCTTTCCAGTCAGCCAGTTCCCTACACACACTGGTGCCTGTTTCTCCCTCAGGGCAGGACTTTGCAATTCCCCTCACTGAAGCTGATGTTCCTTTCACCCCAGTTCTCCAGATTTTCAAGGTCCCTCTGGCCAGCAGCCTTACTTCTAGCATATCAACCACTCCTCCCAGTTGTGTGTCATTGGCAAACTTGCTGAAAGTACACTCTACCTCATCATCCTGTTCATTAATAAAGATGTTGAGCAATGCTGGACCCAATATTGAATTCCTGGGGTGCACCAAGTCTTACTGGTTTCCAACTAGACCTTATACCATTGATCACCATGCTGAATCCACCTGCCCATGCTTGTAACAAAAGTATCCTTTGTAACCCCTTCAAAAAATTATTTTAAGCTGCTGCAGTAAAATTAGCGCTATATAATGGAAACTTTGCATGTAATCACATCTCAGTGGGATGTTTGAGCTTCACCATGACATTCTGGTGAGGCAGATCCCCAAGATTTTGTGGAGGTCTGATGCCCACATAGATACTGCTTAGCAACCAAGAGCTTCTTTAGGAGAAAGCAAATCCTTTGCAGCCTGGGAGCTGGTTGCTCTGACTTCCATCCAGGAAGGAGGAGGAGAGCTGAAACTGTAAAGTGAGTGGCTCACAGCTCATTCATCTCCAAGAAGATACCAACGGCTTTGTACTTCACCCCATTATCTGTGTTGCTATCTGAACCAAGCACAGCTCAGCGCCAACCACTGCCTTGCAGACTTCCCTGGTGCTCTGAGGACATAAGGAACGCTCACTTCTTTCCTTATGAAAATCTTTGCTTAAAGGTCTGCAACTGGACTCCTGTTGTCAGAACCTAGACTGTTCTGAAAGTCTGTCCAAAATTTATTAATTTCCTCAGCTCAGGTAGCATTAGCCTAGCCTTGAGGAACACTGGTTGTGAACCTAGCGGGGAGCTGAGGCCAGCTGAGGCTCAGTACTTTCTTGTCACCATGAGGATCTGTCCCTTCACCTACAAAATTACCATGGGAGACCTGTTCCAAAGGGTGAAGTGTCTGCTGATTTTTCAGAGCTGTACAAATGTCTTTGCAAAGGGACAAATGAAGGAAAGGAGAACTTGCTGAGCTAGTCCAGGAGTAACAGTTATTTTCTAGTGAGTGATGGGCACATCCAGAGATGTCTGTCACAGTCCTGTCTGACACAGTCCATTCAGATTATGCTGCAGCTGCAGACCACTGGCAAAGAGATGCTTGTCTTGGGTTATTAACACTGCCTAAAGTTGGACTCCTGCTGCTACCCTGAACCTTTTCTGGAGGATAGAAAACATGTCCTCTTTCCCTCTCCCTGTTACTGTAGGTTTCCCAGCCATGGGAACAGCACACTGTATACAAAGAGGAGACAAAATGGAAAAAATATGCTGTGTTTCAGATGTTCCCTGTGCTAAAAGCTGATTCTAAATCTCTGATAGCACCTTTGCTAACTTATCTCATGCTTCTCGTTTTTTCTGTAATTTTCATTGTCCTCTAATAAGTCCATTCTCATGTGGATTTACATTGTTCTGCATCTTCTTACGGTCCTTTCTGTAAATATTAAGATGTTGCCTTAGAATTCCTTCTATAAATATTAAGGCAGTCTTAACCAGCATCTTATATGATCTGTGGCAATATTTTAGAGCTATTTTTAGGGCCACAGTCTTTAAGGATGGTGTGCAGACTTCACAATTATTTTGCTCAGGGAAGTTCTCTTGTCCAATAAAATTTTAAATTCTATAAGCTCTCTGAAAAGCAATCTGGTACTTGATGTTCCTTGCGGCTCCAGATTTTTTCCTTGTGCCAAATGTAAATGTTCCTTGCTATGTTATAAGCAAGTGACATGCAGAAAGATCTATTTCTTTCCATTTTGTAGATACTTGTTTACATCGTTGTGTCTCTGTACAATATCATCTTTGCATAAATCTGATTTGTAATCTATTTTCTCACAAGTTATCTTTCCACACCTCTGAAGAGCAACATTTCATTTTCTGTATGCTCCCCAGCTACTGTACTCTTTTTGTAGTTTGGTTTTTTTCTGACATCTACTGACTAATACAAGAAATAGAGACCAACTAGTACTGAGTCAAAAAGAGTATTTGCCCAGAATTCTTGCTTATGTTTACGTACTCCCATAAAATGTACTTCCTTTTGTATAATACAGCTTATGATGCAGTGAAACCAACAGACCCATTCCTGAACTACTGCTGCCATCCATTACTGTTCCCATCCTATGCATGTGCAACTATATGTTGTTACCTAAGGGGTTTTTCTCTTTTTCTTCAGGTAGGGTAGGGTTATTCTGGGTTCTGCTTCTGTCTTCCAGCACTCTTACACCACCATGACTGTCCCCGGGCTCGGCTGTAAGTTCCTGGAACAGCATACAAATCACTGAAGATATTCTGAAATAGCAGTGGAGTCACAATTCCTTCTTTCATCTGGATATTTTGGAGATGAGAAACGTGTATTTTCCAATTAAAACATTTATAATAATACTTTTTTTTTCAAGAATAAACTTAGTTTCTGGTCACCTATTTTCTGTAACAGGGCAATACGTGGCAAGAAGAATGGAACTGCAGAGAAAGTTTTTGTCAGGACTCAAGACTGGGTGCATTTTTGCCACCCATTTTTTTCTGCTTTTCTTCATCAGGGAAGGAATTTGAAAGATCTCAGCCTATGGTGTTATTGATGTCTCACAGCTCTTCAGAAGCTCATTTTATTTTATACACGGCCTTCAGTTGGGACGGTTGTGCTGCATTTGTCTTTAGAGAGAGAAAAAGTTATTTGTAAGAGAAAATGACAACTTTTGTATTCCTTTTTGATATGTTGTATGAAGAATATGATAGTAGTACAAATGCATCATTCAGCTGAAGCTATACGATTTTGGAAAAATAGTTTTGCCAGAAGTGGATGAGATTACAAGAGGAATATCCTGTCAGTGGTATTGAAAAGGAAATCTATGTCAGTTCACTGGCACTTCACCCACCTTTTTGCTTTCATAGCAGTGCTCCATATAGAAGGGGGAGAGGAAAAGATAGTTTTCCAGCTTATGTATGACTTTGCTATTCCTAAACCAGCCTGATCCTTCACATAAAATGAAAAAAGCCTTATGGATGGAAGCCACTGATGCCTAACAGCTGGGATTAGCCAAAAAATTATGTCCCAGACATATTTCCTATTTCCTTCATCTGTGCCATAGATGGCACTGCCATTGAGGCCACTCTTCTGTATGTGGCCCCCAGGGTGTGCGCCTGTGCTAGTCATGGCTGAATATTTTTGGTGGAGCAAAAGTGGTAGTGAGGTCCTCTGTGTGTCACAGTGATGGGCACTTGCACTAGCAGTTTACATCATTCTTTGACAGATAACAACAGTGATCATTACCTGTCCTGAAAAACATGTAGAATAGGATATGTAAGAAGAGACACTGTGTAATAGTTCCAGAAGGAAAAATATGCACAGACCCTGGTAGTCTCATCCGCTTTTCTGTTAGTCATGGACTGAAAGATGTAAGGGGTAAATCTGTAACCAGATCCACTGAGCTGAGGACAGTAGTTATGAACTGGGGTTCAGGACTTGCATCTGTTAAGCAAGTCTCTAACAGGTTTTGGTTGGTTCCAGCTGCTGTCATCTGAAAGATATTCTGAGTAAATTGTACTACTTAAGTATTTTGGTGTATGGTAATGTTTCTGAATGTGTTCCAGGAATGTGTTCCAGATATCTTTATTCTGCTAATGAGTAAAGTTGTCAGCTTCTACAGAGGCCAGCTTCCCAATATCATTGAAATGCCAGACATTCTGAGTCAGTCTTGATCATCAATTTGGGAAAAAAATTTCACTCCTTTTCTGAAAAATAGCATGAGAGAGGCATGACCTCCCAATTACTCTGCCATTCCTCAGAACTGGAGAACTTGGTGTGAAGCGCAGCACAACTTCCTAAGGCTCAGGATGGGCCATGTGACAGACAGCTCTTTTATGCCCCAATGCTTCAGGTACAGAAAAAGATATTTTAGACTCCATAGTGCTGAATGTCCTTTCCCCTCTGCACAGCTAAAGCCTATTTTTGTTTTCTGCCCCTCTACCATTCCCAGGCATAGTAATCACCACCAGTGGAGCTCTGATTTACTTCTCCATTTGAGTCTTCTCTTACTCCACTTTTCATTAAATGCTTCAGAAAATCCAGGCCAGGCTCTGTGCTGACAGAAGTTGAGCCCTTATTAAGAGATGGTGGATTCACATTTGTGCAGCCTAGTCTGGATCTTTAGCCCCAGTAACATGTTATGTAAAGTAGTTGCTTCTTATTTGGCTTGTCCTATGGCTACACCCATGTCCCTGCCTCCACCAGGGTCTGGGACAGTGGGCCTCAGGAGACATCTGTGTGAGATTTTGCAAAGCTTTCCTTCACACTGCCCCTGCTGTGGCTGCAGAGAAACAAAGCCAAAGCACCACCGAAGGATTCAGGTCCAAAGGTGTATCCTTAAATGCTAAGTGTATCCAGTCTCCCTAACTGGCCACATAACACCTTACCTCAACATACTCTCTGTCTTAATACCAAATATATCTCTAAAATTAGAACTAACAAGAATAAAAAGGAAACAGAAGAGGGAGATAAAGTGATTT
The DNA here is from genome assembly GCA_013400635.1 of Hypocryptadius cinnamomeus. Lineage (NCBI taxonomy): Eukaryota > Metazoa > Chordata > Aves > Passeriformes > Zosteropidae > Hypocryptadius > Hypocryptadius cinnamomeus. Next base: position 41,974 of record VYZP01059210.1, read on the forward strand.
AAAATTCTAAGACTGAAAATATTTTTCTCTTATGAATTTGATATGAAGAACTGATTGTCTTCTTAAAAAAAAAAAAACCCAAAACCCCAAACAAACAAACAAAAAAACCCCAAACCCAAAAAAGAAACAAATAAAACCCCGAAATGAACAAAACCAAAAACCAACCCACCAAACAAACTAAACCCAAAACCAGTTCAGGCAGAGCCTAGAATGAGTCTCCCACTGCACTGGGACTATGACCAATCAAAAGGCTAATGCAATTGCTTGTTCTATAGAATGGAAATGCCCATCCTGTCTGCAGAAAAAACAGCTCTGGAGTTTTTTAATTCATAGTTGCTTCTTTTAATTTTGTTACCAGTAACCAGTGTACAATAGAATCAGATTATGTGATGCTGAAATACGCTGTCAGTGGGAAGCCTTAGCTGGTCTTCTTAGGATGCATTTTCATTGCCAAACTATACGTGCAAGAGCTAGACAATCTTGCTATAAGGATGTTTGAAAAGGGATTGTTGTTGTGAAGCTGAAGAAGCAAATAGTAAGATCTCCTATTTTCTTTATCCTAAAATGCACTCTGTTTCCAGCCATCAAGACATTTGCTTGGCAGGTCAGTGTGTGTCTAAGAAGCTGAATTTTTCTCCAGAGATTGCTCTGAAAAGCTCAGTTGTTATTAACTGAAACTGCTGCCCCCAAAATGTAAACCCTACTGAAGCAGGTTTTGCCTGTAAGAAATTATTTTTGTGCTTCAAAAACCCTAGTATTTCTCTTTACTGACATCTAACGATGAACAACTGGTAGCTGAAGGACTGGCTAAGCTTAAGTCAGTGCATTACTTGCCTTGGTGGCCACCACAAAATCTGTCACAAATTCAGACCATCTTGTCTTCTTTTCCTTCTGTAGTCGCAGCTCTCTTAAGCTGCTTTCTATTCACATGGAAATAATTTTGTGGAAAGTGGAAGTCAAGCAAGTGGTTCTCCTGTGGTACATTTTTGTTTAAAACAATTGAGTTATTAGCCATTTATGCTGGCTTGGTCTCCCACCATTCTTCTGTGGCAGGCCTGTGGGCCCCTTTTTTAAAAGAAGCTTC
>VYZP01059210.1:43112-79655 GCA_013400635.1 Hypocryptadius cinnamomeus
TTTACTTCTAAAACTAGCATAAAAGGTCCATTTCAAACTGGACCAGTTAAAAACTTATTGTTTGCCAGGTGCCAAAGGGAGAGTATTTTGAGGTAAACAAGCATTTGGAGCCTTCACCTTGCAAATCAAAGGATGCTTCCTCAAATCAAATGCTTTCTATTCCAGCTTTGTTATAATGTTTTGTACCCTTCCTTCAATTTGTTTAATTTGACAGGACTGTAATTACAGGCCAGACATGGACAAGTGTTCATCTGAGGCAAAGAACAGTGAGTGAAGCAAAAGAGTCTAGTTGAATTTTCAAGAAGAATTTTTCAAGGATGAACATCCTGTTCTTTAAGCTTAAATACTCAGGGAAATGACAAGGCTCTTCTTTTTCTAATTGCTTCTGTTCTCCTTTAAAATTACTGCAATCAGTAATTTTAAAGGGGAACAAAACAGAACAAATTCATTCCAATCACATCACAAAAAAGGGTAAGACCTCACTAGAGGGGCATCAGGCAAATTCAGACTGCAGCTGTTACAGAAATAAACATTGAGAATCTTCTCCTCTTCTCTCCCCTGCAGAATCAATGTTCTTGTATCACCTTTATGCCATTGTAAGACTTTACTAGACTAACTTCTGGTTTATTCCCCTTGTCAACAGTGGAGGGTATATTCCCTCATGTTCATGCATCCAGTGTTGTGGGAACAGCAACACTGGCCATGCAATAAACTTAATCAATGGAAAAAATTAAGAAGCATCCAACTAACAAGAGTATTTCCCCAGAGGCAGAGGAAACTGACTTTGCTGAAGAACAGCTTCTGCATATTCTGCAGTTTTCATCCTTTGGCTGCTCCAAGTATGTGTCTGTAAAGGGTCTTTGTGCTTGAAATGAAGTACTCAAATGATGTACTATCACAAAAAGTTTCTGTACGCTATAAAAGTTCCCACCCTGTATATGTACTTGTTGCTCTTACTGCTTTCTGATACTTCAGCATGAGGAAAGACCATTTTTGTAATTGGAGTTGAGTAAAAATAACACTTGAATGTGAAAGATATTTGCTGGGTTTCAGAACATTTTGATTTCTGGAAAGAGACCACCTGCTGCGTAGGACCCATAAGTCTCCTAGCTAATAATCTTCCCTCCACTTGGACTAATTTTAGCTATTGCCACTTGAAACTTTTAATGGTTTCAGCCACCTACTGCCTTAACATAACTTTTACAGCCCCTCTCTAGAGCTCTGCCTGTTCATATATCTGAAGATTATAAATAGTTTTATTTGGAAAATGGTCATTGGAGATGGAGGTGGAGAGACAGGAATCATCTGAGAGTAAATAGATTGTTAATTCCCTTCTGAGCACTGAGCTGCTGATTCATTCCCAATCAATTCCCACACAGCCTGGGCTGAGTCAGCCCAGAGGGTGTTGAATAGTCAAAAGCAAAGATAATTCAGAGGATAATGGTTCTGAAAAGTCCAAAACAGAAAAGTGATTCAGAAGGGGTAACTAAAAGAAGAAAAATACATAGTGGAGACAGGGAAAAAAAGAAGAAGAGGGAAAAAAAAAAGGAAAAAAAAAAAAGACAAGTAACCCCTATGCTGCCACCTTTGTGTGTGAAATGAAGGTGATCAGGGAGCTTAGAGAAGAAATAGGGAAAGGAATGGATGGGAGCGGCAAAAAGACATTAAAAACAAAAAAAAAGTATTGGAATGAAATCATCAGAAAGAGCCAAAAAAGAAGATGGGTGTAGGCAGAAAATGGACTTGAAGTAGGAACACACTTCCAGGTATGTCTCAACCTAGGCACTACTTTCCCATGTATGTAAGTAACCACATAAGAGCTTGCATCTATAAATGTCATACCATACACATCAATGGGGAGGAAATAGAAGACTGACCCTACAGTCAAGGACTTTCTATTCTTTATAGATCAAAGAGCATGAAATGGAAAAATAATAAGATTCATATAAGAAATGGACACTTCAGAGATATATGAACATATTGGGAAGCACATTGATCCTGATTAAAGTCAGGCTTTTCCCTCGGAGTCTGCTGTCATTTAAGTGAAGAGGGTGAAGCTCTGAATCAACCTGTGAGACATTTCCACAGCCTTTGATTGCTCTAACATTTCAAAAAGTTCTCTAAGCCTTCTCAGTCCTCATCTCTTAAATCTGAAGATCAGTGCTGCAGTCCGCTGGGCTCAGGACAGAGACTTGGCACACTGGAGAGTGTCTTGTGCAGGATCCTTCTCCCCTGCACTTTGCTGATATGAAAGGCAAGCTGCTGCCATGGTGCTGTGCCTCCCACAGTAATAAGCTCTCTGCTTACATTCAGCACTGCTGAATATACGTTATGCCACAGTAATATAGCCTCTGATTTCCTTCTTCTTAAAGCTTCTTATTTTAAAATAGTGTGTATATATTTAACCTGAGGTAGTTTAAGGAGGCCGTATCAACAAGACAGGAGATTGTTAGAAAGATACAGTATTGCCTTGCATCTGGCAAATTAAAGCACAGTAATGGTTAAGATTTAGACAGAAATTACTGGTATTAATCCCAAATCTTGAGGACAAACACTTTAAGGCATGTCCCTGGGTACATCTGCACTGCTCTGTACAAAACTATAGGGATGATGCAAGGCACACCTGAGTGAGATGCCTAAGTTAGGAGTGTGTTTGCCCAGTAAAAGGTGTGGTGTGAGTCGAGAGAGATGGCACCTGAGATGATGATTCAGCCAACTCAGCCCGTACAGGTTCAAAGAGCACTTGTATGGTCAGCATTATCAGTTCAGAGAGTCAATTAAAGATAGAAAGGGATAAGACCAAGTCTACATCCCCAATTCAGACATTAAGTTAGGTGTTCAAGTGAGGCTGTGCAAGTTCCTACAAGAACATATTGATTATTTATATGAAGAAAAGCCCCACAAACTGTGACGGGAATGTTTGTAGGACAATTAATCCCTTCTCATTCCTCTAGGGAGCTGGGATAGACTTAGCATTGTATCTAAGTCTGCTGTGTACTGCTCTGACACTCAAAAAGTTACCAGAACAGATGAAAAATAAAATTAACAGTTCTGGTATATTGTTCATAATGCCACACTCTTCTGCCAAAGAGAGAGACTTGTATAATCATGGTTTGTGATCTGGTAAGCTCTTGGAATTGTTGAGAGACATTTGTTATGCTTTAGTTTGTTGTGTATTCACACAGAGAAGGAAAACTCTAGAAAGCACAAAGCACTCTTCACAGCGAGCAAATACCACTGAGTTTTGAGATGCTCTCTGGCTCCTGGCATGGCTGAAGAGCGACTTCCACAGTCTCAGACCAGCTCCAGAGAAATTCATATCTCCATGAAATGGAGGTAGTTGGAGGAGGTAGATAGAGGCCTATATAGACCTCCTAGTTAGAGGAGGTGGATAGGGGCCTATCTCTGAGGCACTGATAGGCCTCCAAAGAGAGGCCTATCTGTGTCTGACTGCTATCTGACTATTCTGACTGCTGACTGGGAAAAATTACCATGTGATGGCTACAGCAGGCTGTCCTAGTGTGATAGAACAGAAAACCTGTGAACAGTCATGCTGCCTGTGTCAGGACTAACCCGGCTACAGACCCTGAGCTCCACTGGGCCAGCTGGAGAGCAGCTGGCTCAGCCTGGCATTGACCTGAGTCATGACATCTCCATGGGCACTACTCAGCCATGCTTGTCTTACTCGTGGGCTGGAGGTTGGAGACCTCAGTGAAAAACATCTGCTTATCTCCAGCTCAGACAGAGCTCTTTGTCAAGTGCTGTCTTCATGCTTTACTGTGCTACAGGCTCAAGGCATTCCTTGCTCAGCTCACTCGGACACGTGGATGGCTCAGAGATACACAGTGGTGCACAGAGCTCCAAGCAGATGTGAGTCCTGGGCACTTCTCCTCCCCCACCACTGCAAGGTGTACTTTTCTTTGCTTCCTAATACCCTGCTTTAGGGCCTGCCACAGTTTTCTTTGCTGCTCTTCCCACAAGGTTGTTCTGGATTGATCTACTATTACCTAACAACACAACTGGAGGGAACAGGAAAAGAAATGGAAGTATCTTCATGTTCTGAAAAGTTCCAACAGTAGGAGACATGTCAGCTTGAATTGTTCTTTGCTTCAGAGAGTCTTTGGTATTATAGCTGTTACACTGTAAACATAACATGCATTTTATAATTTACATGCTTGAACACATGACAAACTTCAGAGGATTGTTCCCATAATTAAAGTTAAGTCTGTATATAAGTGTGTTGCTTAATCAGTGACCAAAGGCTAATGCAGAAACATTGATTCATTATATAAGAATAAGAATATAATAAGAATTAATAACACCTTAACACACTAATAAACTCCTAATTGGTTTCTGCCTATTTGCACTGATAGGATTTAAGAAAAAAACAGTATACTTGCAAAACAATTTGGGATCCTTATTAAGCAGAAACGAATGGACTTGCCTTACCTCATTATGCTTGACTGGAAAAATTATATTTGTTTTTACTGATGGTGTAATCAAGTGTGTCCAGGTTAGGTGAAAAGCTTTTTATATCAGCTAATACCTCAGTGTACTAAGAAAATTTTGATAGCAAGTTTTTCAACAGCTCACTGTTCAGTGGCATGATTCTGTGTGTATATACTTCACAGATGTAGATCTGGAATCTTATGAGGGTTTTCTCAAAAAAAGCCTGGAATTATGATATTTAGATTTTTTTACATTCTGCCCAGAAAGAAAAAAATATTTATTTGCTGAAGGCATTATTTTTTTATTCAAAATGGAACATCTCCATTTTGATGTTGGAGACTGGAGAGTTGGGAGAGCACAGCTAACAGAGAAAGAAGCACATCAAGATAAAAGGAAGTGGAGACCTCGAAAAGACTGAGGAAAAACCCCCATTCTTCAAGGAAAAAAAAGTTTAAAATTACATAGGAAACTAAGGCACAATCAAGTAAACGAAGTAATGTATTGAGATAATCTCTTGTCTATTAGCAGCCTTCATCTGAAAGAGACCAAGCCCAAACCTTTTGTCCACAAGCGTCTGGCTTGGGATATGTTTTAACTGTGTTCTGTGGGATGAAGTACCTTATGCAGGGAGTGTGTCTTGTCACCTAAGTTAATGTTTCATATCTTCTGGAAAACAGAGGGCTGGCTTCTAAGAATTTGAATCCACTATGTGCAGGATGTTTGATCATCTGGAAACTCAGCTGGAGAAAGAGAGAGATCATAGGATTGTAGCATATGCTGAGTTGGAAAGGACCCAACAGGATCACCAAGTCCAACTCCTGGCCCCATGCAGGACACTACAAGAATCTCACCCTGTGCCTGAGAATGTTGTCAAAGGCTTCTTGAACTCTAGAACTCCTACTGCAGACTGCATCAGTATTCTGGATAGCTTAGGCTGGGTACTAGGTACTTTAGCTATCTAATGCCACACTGGAGTTTAGAAGTCAGCTAGAGTTTCACAAGAATACTTGAAGGAAAAGGAGTTTCACAAGAATACTTGAAGGAAAAGTATTTTCCTTCACTTTATTCACTCAGTTCAAGTCTTAGGATATCAGACAGTTCAGAAGAGCAAATAAACAAAAACACAGAACTGAGCAAAGCTTCAAGTGATAACAGTGCATGCTCTGGGAATCAGACCCAGACTTGAGCATCATGGCATTTGAAAAATCTCAGTACAGCTTCTCTGCCTTGCTTGCCTTCTAACAACAACCTCACACAGGGATTGCATCTGGAGCTGGAGTGCATTATCTTCTGAATAACCTTACTTTTCCAAATGCTGAGTTTTCTCCAAACTGTTGTACTTAATGAATCATCTCATATAAATGACTGACAATTCCAACACGACACTGACTGAAATGGTAGCACAATGAAGGATCAAACTGTTCATCCCTTTGAGCTGGTGCAATATACAGCAGGCCCCTTATAAGTCTCTTTCACAACACTCCTGTAAGGGAGAAAGTGTGGGCTTCTTTTGTTGGTTGTTTGGGGTTTTGTTTGAGTTTGTTTGGTTTTTTTGTTTTGGTGGCTTTTTTGTTGTTGTTGTTGTTGGTGGTTTGGGTTTTGGTTTTCTTTGGTTGGGGGCAGGGGGTGCTGTTTTAGTTAACTCTCTGGTGTACTATTTCTTTACTTGTTTTTCTCCATCATAAGTCACACAAACATCACATCTTTTTTACTTCAGTGTTGCACAGACCGGGCACTTTTTAACAGCCTGTTTTCCTCACTGAATTGGGAAAATTGAAATTTCTGACTGAAATAGTTCCCAAAGGCAGATGCTTGAAATTGGTGCTATTTCTAGAAAAGGATATTGCTTAATGGGACAGTGCTCAATGGGAACACCAGCAGCTGATGGCGTTGGTTTAACTTGCATTCCTGATAGTGCTGCAGGTTTCTGGAGGCTCTTCTCCCTTAGATGCCAACTTCCAGCTTTCCTGTAGCCCAAGACAGGCAGAAAAGCTCCTCTCTTGTGCATTAAGCACTGGCTGTGAGTGCAGAGGCACTAAAATCTGGATATCTTATATCTGTTACATATGATTATGGGGGAAAGTCCCCATCCTGTATCAGCCAAGGCACACTCACAGTTTCATTTTTATGCCAGTCAGTGGAGCCAGAAGCTGCTCCTCTGAGAAGATCCTGCTCTAGTTACAATGGTCATGAGCACCACCATCTTTCTGTGCTGTTTTCCTTTCCAGTGGGAAGGAGGATGTTTGGAGCAGAAAGCGCTGTGAGGAATCTGCATGGATTTAAAACAGTTTCTTCTTGCAGAGATTTAACACTGAGTTCCAGCTCTCCTGCCAAGATAAGCCAGCTACCCCATAGCAGCCTGGATCAGAGTCTAATCCTGCCACATCATCAGTTTAAACAGGGAGCAAAACAGACTTTATTGAATTGGCTAAGCTTTCAATTAAAATAATTGGAATGCTAGAACATAACAAATGCTTAAGCAGTGAAGTGAGGACTAGATAAAAATGGTTTTAGAAACCACCACTGAGAGAGGAAAAAAAGAGGTCTTAAAGAAACCCAAGAGCATAATGCGTCATATCTACCAGGGAGGAAAATAAGCACTAGGAAAGAAAAACATATTATTACGATGATAAAAGGAACTATGTTGGAGTGATTGTCTGCAGACTCCAACATCAAAATTAAAAGAATTTCTTTTCCCAGTACTGCAAAAGAGCTGATTCTCCACATGAATAATATATTTACCATGTATTTTCTTGTGCTCTTCATTACTGAGACATTGCAGAAAAGAACTCTTTATTTTTTTCTTGGAAGCCAGTAATTTCAACAGGAACAGCTGAGGATCCTATGACCCATTGTCTAGAGGTCTGTATATTAGTGGAGAAATCTGATGTTCATAGTCTGGTCATAATCCAGTGCTTGCAGAAAACGACAAAGTCATTTTTTGTCCTACGTCATTGTTAAATGACCTTCATAAGACATAGTACAGGTCACTGTGAGCTAGGAATTCATGCTGGGAAGCGAAGATCGATCCTTTGTAGCAGCATGGGGATGTATCAGCCTGAAACATCTGCCTCTTTATAGTTGCCAGGTTTGTAGCATTCATATGAAAACATTTGAATAACTAGTTTGAGAGACCGTGGAATATCCCCTTCCCAGTAGAGCAGTCTTCAAAGTCTAAAGAAGATGGCTAAACTATACTGGATGATCTAAATAAACTACGTGACTGGATAATTGTTTGCATGCGCATGGCAGAACGGTGTGTGGCTAGCTCTTGCCTTTGGAAACCAATGTGCAGGTATCAATGTTTCACCTGCCAAGCAGTGAATAGCTGAGCACCGATGGAGGAACAAAGGTTCCTATAAGTGTGGCCATCAGAGAAGACTCTGCAGGGAACAAAGAAGGAGAAACTGCCTGATGAAGGATTAGTGAGGAAGTAGGAGTGTCACAGAAACATCCTTAGCCCAAAATGGTTAGTCTGATCAGCTTGTGAGTACTGTGCTTTATCTAACTCCTCATATTGCTGTTATATTGGATTAGACCTTCCCCCAATCCCTGCTAAGACCTGTAACCGCTCATCTTCTTGCCCCTATCATCTGACAAGGCATGAGCCACAGGTCTCCTGTGACTATGAGCCTCTCCTTGCACTTAGGAAGTGGAGAGTCCTTCCTCACTTGTTTTTTTCCTACTTACACAAAAAAACATCCCCTTCATGAGCTTTTCTTTCTTTCTTGGCCAAGAAAGATGATCTCCTGCTGCAAACCACCTTCTACCTTTGGATCCTGCTGTATGGCCTTACTTTGTCACATCCACCTAAAGCACGGAAAAGCAGGAAGAGAGAAATGGGATCATGTGGACTTTCTCTGCCAAGTCATTTTCTAACTATTATCCACTTATTTTGTGATTTTAAACTCTGTTTCACCATCCATGATAAGAAGATACTTTGGCCATAATTTGCAGTGAATAGGAAAGGAGAATTTTGGGTTCCCTTTCCAAAACCAGAAATAAGCCTCAATCCAGCACTGCCTTTGCTACTGACACCAGACTAATGGAGGCAGATATGAACAATAATGACCACCTCCTCACCTCATCGCCTCTTATATCTCTGTGTCTTGTGAAAAGCTGTTTCCTGAGCATAGTCAGGGAAAACTTGAGCCTAAACACCAGAAGTTCCTCCTAACCTCTGTACCACAGAAAAGGCACCAGACAAGACTAACTTTATCTAGTTGTGAATAATACAGATCTACTATTTGTATTAGAGTTGAGCATATTCTAGTAATAGTATTCTAGAATTTTGTGTTTCTTTTGCATTTAGAATGGACGTAGACATATTTGGTGCCTTTTTTAATCCACTTTTTGAGAGCATTTTGACCAAGCCTTTCTCTTTAGGAATGCTACAACAAACTCAAGCCCTGTGCCATTTCTTAGTGTGGTCATTGTGGGAGCACTCCCTTCCCTGAACCACCAACCAGTTGCTGATTGGATTTCCTGCCTTTGCCCCTCGCTTCTTACCATATTGGATCCCATCTGGTCATACACCTTAAAAATGTAATGTGGTGGTGTGCTAGCTGTCTTTATACCACAGAGGAGGTGTAAACATGGGAGAAACCAATGATCCTTATAAGCCATCAGAAAGAGAAGGTGAGAAAGTATTAGAAAAAATATATGTTGGGGCAAATAGAGTAGGATGGAGTTACTTTAGGCCTAAAAGATAAATGGATTTTGTCTTCAATAGCAAATTTTTCTTTGAGATAATTTGAACTTATTGTTAAGGATAAATGTAAGGACAGAAAAACAGCTCTTTTCTGCAATTGTTATTTGTGAGACCTGCAGAGGTTCTTCCTGGATGGTTGAGGGGAGAACAGCGGATAGTGTTTACCTCAACTTCAGCAAGGCATTTGATACTGTGTCTCCAACATCCTCATAGGCAAACTCAGGAAGGGTGGACAGAATGAGCAGAAAATGAGGTGAATTGAGAAGTAGTTGAATGGCAGATCCCGGAGGGTCATAAATAGTGGCACAGTGTCTATTTGGAGGCCTGCCAGTGGTGGTGTCCCTAAAGGTTCAGTGCTGTACTGTTTAACTTCTTCGTCCATGACTTGGATGAAGGGGCAGATGACTCCTCAGCAAATTCACTGAGAACACAAAGCTGGGAGGAATGGCCAACACTCCATGTGTTGTGCTGTGCAGCCCTTCAGAAGGACCTCAGCAGGTTGGAGAGATGGACAAAGAACCATCTGAAATTCAGCAAGGGCAAGTGCAGTGTCCTGCACCTGGGGAGGAACAGCCCCAGGCACCAGCACAGCCTGGGGCTGACCTGCTGGGGAGCAGCTCTGCAGAGAAGGAACCTGGGGGTCCTGGTGGACAGCAAGCTGTCCATGAGCCAGCAGCCTGTCCCGGTGGCCAAGAATGCCAATGGTATCCTGGGGGCATTAGGGAGAGCATTGCCAGCAGGTGGAAGGAGGTGATCCTGCCCCTCTACTCAGCCCTGGTGAGACCTCACCTGGAGTGCTGTGTCCAGTTCTGGGCTCCTCAGGACCACAGAGACATAGAGCTCCTGGTCCATGGGTCCAGTGGAGGCTACAAAGATGATGAGGGGTCTGGAGCGTCTCTCTTACGAGGAATGGCAGGGGGAGCTGGGGCTGTTCAGCCTCGAGGAGATGAAACTGAGAGGGGACCTCATCAATGTGTACAAGTACCTGAAGTAAAAATACTAAGAGGATGGATCCAGGTTGTTCTCAGTGGTTCTGAGCAACAGGACAAGAGGCAGTGGGCAGATATTGATGCACAAGTAGTTCTACCTGAGCATGAGGAAGAACTTTACTGTGCATATGACTGTTCATTGGAACTGGTGGCCCAGAGACTTCATGGAGTCTCCCCCATTGTGAGGGAGAACTGACTGGACACAATCCTGTGGAATGTGCTCTGGGATGACCCTGCTGGGGCAGGGAGGTTGGACCACAGGACCCACTCTAGTCCCTTCCAACATTACCCATTCTGTGATATCATCAGCAAAATAAATGAGAGGGAATGTTTTTCCATTTATTGCATTCTACAAACAGGTTTTGTACTAAACAATGGTCTAGAATTTAGAGATTCTATAATAAAAAAGATTCAGAAATTCATCAGGAGATCAGGTTCTGCCATCATCACATTTATATAGCTGAAAGTTCACTTTGGCAATATTGCAGCAAATAAAGCAGATACCACACAAGGCTCTGCAAGAAAGATCACCAGTGAGAATTCCAGAAACTACAAGATGCTAGACAAACATGTATCACCTTTCAGGCTGAAAGCAATAGAATTTGAAATTTCATATCTGGATACCCTCTCAGATCCTTAGGCTTTTTTGATTGGCAAGTAGTGGAACAACTGAGAGGTTACCAAGACTGTGCTTTGGAATTTTCTGAGGAGTTTAGCCATAGTATGTCCTACTTTTTGACAATGATTGCAGATGTCTGATATCCACAATGAGATTTTATTGCAATCCGTGGGTGCAGTTAATGCTGCTTTAATTTTTTCCAGTTGTCATGAGTCTTTACTTTGGGGATGTTAGAATATCTGTTACCTTTAAAAACCACCACTAGAAATCCAGTTCCTGTCATAGCACATGAATATTTTTATCTTAAAACAATTTTAACCCAAATGCTTTCTATGTCACAAAGATGAGAACTGACTCATAACAACCCAAACAAAGATAATGATGATTTTGGACACGTAGGATTGGTACCCTATCTCTTGAGCAACATAGTTCCTGGAGAGTTTATCTGAACACCATTCTGTGAGTTCCCTTGAGTCAGCATTCACCCCTCAACAGACATCACATTCAGCAGAACATGAACCTTGATAGAGGCTATAGAAATGGATACAGCCTGTGACCTTGTAGACAAGAGAGGAAAAACCTTAAGGGTTCTGCTGCAGAGAAAGGGTCTTGGTCAGATGAGGTATTGGTATCTGTGGGTTGCAGAACACTGTTGCAGGGGTGAGGGTACAGAGACTGGAGACTGGCATCTGTGTCCACCTGTACAACATCTGCCCCAAACAGAGCCCTGCTGTGGCTAGGGAGTGCCCTCTGCTTTGCAGTAAAGCCACCTTCCTCACCTGGTCAGTTGCTGAGACTTGTGAAGACAGTGTACAGTCTTTAATAGGATCTGCTAGTTTAAAATACTGTTATGGTGCCCATGAGTCACCAGCTTCACCCATCATTGAGATTTAATTATGTGGCACACAGAAGGATTTTCACCACTTTTTTTTCTCTTATCTGTGAAATTCTGGAAGTGTCTCATTATTGTTTCTGAAAGCCTTCTCAGAATCTTCCCTGCACTAAGGTCATAATGCTGTTAATGAGTGATATTCAGTTGTGTTTAGAACCATGTGAAGATTCACTCTGTTCTTATTAGACCCTGTACTTCTTGAAAGATGCCAGATGTTTTAATCCTACAGGATTTTCTACATATTTCAGTGACAATGCTCTTCCAAACAGGGGTGAGACTAAGATCTTCTGGCATGAAAAATTGATTGTCTTATCCACCCACAAATTACTGAGTCCAGCCGTGCCTCTAAAATTCCAGTTCCTGGGACTCTGATACTTGATTATTGATGGAAATTTGAACACCATTAAGAAAAGATAATTAGTAGGTTGCAAGAAGAGAACTGTTAGTGTTCTCAGAGCTCTCAGCAGGGCAATGTGATGGACCAGATGAGCTCCAGACCTTCTTTTCTGTTTGCACTTACTACTCAATGATGCTGCTGTTGCTAAGAACAGGGAGCTGAATTACCATTTTGAAATTTCTGTGTAAAATCTCCGACCATAAGGGTTACTCTGGGTTTTTACATAGAAATTTCAAGATGATAATTGAAGGGGGCAGGTTTCAGAGAAAGTATTTTTTCAGAAAATTCCTCCTCATCTCTCACATTGCATTCTCAGTGTTTCACCTTGGCATGTTCCTTAGAGGCTATTCTTAATCATTGTTGCCTGTACTTTATGATGATCCAGTTTTTCAGAATTTGTTTAAGTCTGGGTAGATCATACTCTGGTGTCTGATAGTTAAAAGTTATCTTGACTAAATATTTGTAGATTGGATGTCTTTCAGCCCCACATGCTTTAAAGAGAGCTACCAATTGCAGGATGAGACTTACCCGTAAGACTGTGCAGTACACCAGCCTGATACTTTCAACTTGTAGATGCTGACCTGGCCTTGTAATGCTGTCTGGTATAGAGGAATTGTTCTGGTAAGCAAGATGAGGTTTCTGAATTGTTGTTTTTTTCTTTTAATATTGGCATGCATTGCTCTCTCTGACAGCTCATTTGCTTGTAGATCAGAAGAAAGCACTATGAGAGAAGCATAGCTCCTGTCTGTTCAGGCTGCAAGGTGATTGTGACCTGTTGAGCCAATAAAGATGTTGACTGTATGTTAAATGTTATTTGCCTAAGCTTTGGTGTCTGATAACCAGCTGACCAATTCACTGCAGGTTTCCACTCACGTCTGCATAACTTGTATTGCACCCACCCACACCAAAACTGCTGATGTCTGCAGCAGTGTCGGTGGGCTTGGAAATTACATCAAATACAGCTTGCAGTACATGATCAGGTGTTTTTAGGTCTTCTTTTAAGGAGCTGTGTGTCAAGTTAGACATAATATTTCTCTGTAAGTGTATTGCATGGGGGAATGCACCTGTACTTGTACACTTTCAGCTATGATATTTCCGGTTTGACCCTTTTTGGATGTGCCCTTTCCTTCATATATCAGTCATAGGTGCTAAGAATAGTGGCTGACTTTTCTGGATGATGTGCATTTTTTCACATAATTATAGTACATCTTAGCTGCGTGTTAAGCTATACTAGAATTATCATAGGTGTGATTTTTTCCCTTACCTAAACTTCATATATACAGCAGTCCAATGCCTTCTTGGTGTTAGAGAATCACACTCTTCTGTAGAGTTTCTGAAGCCCCTGTGACACTTTCATATCATACACAAGTAAGATGCCTGCCAAATGGGCAGTACACTACCTTTGCTCTGTTTCACTGGTCCTTGTTTGTGTGCAGACTTCATATAGACTCAGCATGTGTCTTGGCTTTGCAGCTTGTCAATAGTTTTGAATTATCTTACGTGAAATATGTGCCTCTCCAGATACTGAGGAAAATTACTTTGAGACATTCCAGTCATGGGCTGATAATTCATCTTTGGAAAAGTTTCTGGTAAAATACAGTGGACAGAAGCTTTGTTTTTTACATGAAAAAGTATTGCTGACATCAAGCTATAGATGCCGCCTCTCCTGAGGAGTTCTGCAATTCAGTAATGATCTCAGAAATAACACACTGATCACCTTTGCTTGGGACCTATTTCCTCTGCTTTGATCTATTTCGTCTTCCAGGGGGGTTACTCCTGTTTTTTTGATGATCTGATAGACCTTATCTTTTGTAGATTCTTATCACAGCTGTGTCTCTTCTGCTCCCACATTCAGAGTACTTGCTCTGCATTTATTTCAGGACTGGGAGAGTCAGATCCCAGGGGGAGCTCCCTACCACCCTTACTGCTGTTTGCTTACTTCAAACTACCTGCCTCATATAAGTACAGACATTTCTGTTTATTTTTCTGAAGTATGGGAACTGTTGCCATTCTTTATAAAAGTTTCCTCTGTGTTTTTTTTTTTTACCTTCTAGCTCAGAATAAGGCATATAAAGCAGAATTTTTGATTTCTGGCATTTTATTTATTCTCACTTCATTCAGAAGACATTTCCATTAACCACTGGAACAGAACTCTGTAGCGTTGAATTTTTCTTTGCTATTGCAGCAACCTATCCCATTCTCTCTAGGTTCTCTCTCCCACCCCTCCATACTGGGGTGTTGACTTTTCCCCCTGGCTATTTGTGTTGGAACCTTTGGCAATGGCAACTCAGCCTCAGCATTCTTCCCAGGCTGGGAACAGCAGGGAGTTTTCCTTCTGACTGCTTCTGATAATTTCCTACAAGGTGATAAAAGAAGGAGTGTGTGATCTGAGCTCGCAAATGGGCATTGGTTTACATGTTTGAAGTTGCAGGTCTAGACAGACATTTGACTAATGACATTTTGAAAGTGCAAATGTGCTTTTTTTTAAACCCACATTCTGTTATTCTTCTCTAGAAACAGACAATCAAAATGTCTTGGAGGTGAAGCTAGCTCCTATGGCCTCTGGGTATTATTGGTTGTCAGTTATTTCTTTTTGAGATCTAATGTTGACAAAGGCAAGTACCTCTCAATAAAGCTTCAGGAGTGGGCGCCTTCAGGTGAAGTTCCCAGTTGTAAATTAAAGTGTTATTTACTGTCTGTGTAGGAAATTAGTGTAGGAAGACTAAGCAAAAGACCGTGTGGAAGGAGAGTGGGATTTTATTTTGCAAATCTTGGTGTAAGTTGTTTCTACCCACTGACATTCTCACAAGCACATATTCCAAAGCAGGAAGACATACAGTCAAGTTTTCTGAGCGTTTTCTTTCCCAGTTTTGGGCATTTGTGCCACTATGGTGTGTTGTCCTGTTGGGAGAGCTGGAAGAAGCAGAGCCACATGCACCAGGCTGTACTTCTGTTACCACTCTCCTTGCACCACAGCATGGCTTCATTGCAGGCCTTCTGACCTTTTTGTAAACATTATCTTCCTCTGTGTTGATCATTTTCATTGCTTCCACTCAAGTCCTATAAGCACAAGCCATTCTTATAAACCTTGCTTTTTTTTTCCTTCCTCCCCTGCTTCCACATGCATATTTCCACTTTATACTAGAATTGTCATACTTCTGTTACAAATCTCTGCACCTGCCAGCAGATACTAGGATACCTTGGGGGTGGAGATTTTCAAAGGATACCATATGGCAAGTTTTCTCACTAAATGTTGTCCCATGTCACACACTAATTCCAATACAACCCCACTCTGTGCATCTCACCGATACTTGTTTTCACAAAATACTGAGTAGCATTTTATATTCTTTAAGAAGCCATACATTCCTGATACTTGTGGAGTTATTAGGCCTGGAGAAGGATGGTCTCTTCAAAGAAAAACAACCTAAAATTAATTTGGAGGAGTGTACTAGTAGGAAGCCACGCTTCAGGTCGATTTATTTGCTGTGTACACACAAAGGTGGCTTCTCTGCTGAAGCTTCAGCCTTTAGAGTATGAAGCCTTTGACTGCCTTTGAAGTGAGACCTGCCTGGGATGAGAGCATCAAAACACATTCCGCATACATGGCCCAGCAGCCCCTTGAGGGAAGGCACACTGTGCCATCTGCTGTCTCCAGCACAGCAGAGGCATGCCGGTCATTTTCAGCAAGCAGAAATGTTGGCATGGAACAGGGAGTGGTTAATACTTTCAGTCTGTTAGCAGAGCTTTCTTCATTCTTTAAGAAAATCCATCCTTTTGGTTTCTTGCCTTAATCTTTTGGGAATCATAACTGGGCCTGTCTTTATTTAAAAACTCCTGTTTCTGCTGAAGAAGCATATTTCTTAAACATGGGGCTCAAAGGATCTCATTGATAAGCTGCTGAGCTTCCAAAAATTGTCATGGTGAAGTCCTTGTGAGACATACATTCCAAAGACCTTACATGAAAGACACACATCGTCTTTTGCTATGAATAAAGGTTACAGAAAATGGCTCTAATACTGACTAGAGTGCAAACAAATAAATTACATGCAAAACATTTCTAGCAATATAGTTGTTCTGTAGGTTTGTATAAAAACATATTATCTTTATTAGCTGTAAAAGCAAAATTAGAATCATCTGCAGGATTTTTTAGTAATTCATTTAATTTCCTGTTTTCTGAGTTATTTGACTTCCAGAGCATGATTGTTAAGACAGGGGCTGAAAGCATCAATTGCTTTTCTTTGAAGATGATACAGGAAACTCAGGAAACTTAAGTTTCAAAAGATTAGCCAGTTCATAAGAGGAATATATTTTACCAAGTCCGTGTATATTCCAAATAGTGAACCGCCTCTCAACTGAGCTGTGGTGACCAGCAGCCTTCATCTGTTTTTATAAAAGGAAAAGTAATGTTTTTCCCATATATCAAGGACCTGGGAAAAAAACGTATATGTAAGATGGTTGTGTAACAGTGACAGAGAATATGTACCTGCCACCTTTAATGCATAAAAATAATTGAGTTTCTCTCTCCTCACTGCCTCCCAGTCCCACCTGTAGCCCAATGTAAAGATCAGATCTTCACTGATCTTCCCCATCAGCGCACTGCAAATGTTTTCCGTCCCACATCTCAAATCCAGATCCAGAAACCTCTCCTTCAGTTATTGTTGGGGAGTAGTGAAGCTATCATTCCAGGTTTGCCCCAGAACCATGGGTCAGGGCTTTGTCTCTCAGTATACAGACCTTTGGCATCTCTGCCCTGTCCCTGTGGGATCCCGGGGCCTGTACAGACTGTGATCTCACTCCCATTAGTGAATCCCAGCTAATATGCCTTACTCTGGCCTCCAGAGATCCTCAAAAAACACACAATGAAAAGGCAGCAGCATGAACTGGTGACATGAAAAAGTGAACCCTGATGGAAGACATGGAAAAATTCATATGGATTCCTCTTAAAGGCTAGATGCAGAAGAGATGAATGGTAGTGCTCATAATGCACATGCCTTTATTCTCATGCCAGCTGCTCCCAGGGCCCCATGACACCACCCTGTGATCCCCCCAAGTGTCCAGGTTAGGATCAAGGCCATGAGTGCCATCTTACAGAGGCAATTCAAGCTCCCCTCTAGACACACAACAGGTTCAGCAGCCAACACCTCTAAGCAAAATCTTTCAGAGGCTATAATTCAGAAATTATCACTTCTTACCACCCCTGGATGTCAAGGGAGTACCCTGGCTGCCCTAGTCAAGAAATGCCAAACTCCTGCACAGGCTGCTTCTTTGCTCCTGGAGAAGAAAAGTAGCCAAGTAAGGGAAGAGAAAGGCTCCTCAGAGAAAAGCTTTTATCTAACTTCAAAGGCAAGATCTTCAGAGAGCTACGGAATAATGAGCTTATTAGCAAACAAGTTCCATGTTTCTACAGATAACAGCCATATCTGATTTCTGGCACTAAAACATTTTGATTCTCCCCATATTTGCAGTCCAGATCCTTTGAGCTGTCTACTTCCAGGACCAAGCCCCAATCATATGGCTGAAACATAGGCCTGGTGCATGCAGATGAAGTGCAGGTCCATGACAAATGGGCCAGGAAGGAAGCAAGTGTCTCAGGGCTCAAAACTCATAAGAGATACTGTGACCATCCAATCCAAGCTTTTCTAAAGCTTAGGCCAGAAATGCATCCTGAATACATTTCAGCTTACATTGGAGCAGACCAGTTGGAAAAGTAGCCCTCTCCATTTTAAAGTTTCCATGGAGGCGGAATTCCTGCAGTTCTTTGCAAGAAGGCATTTTCTGATCTGTTAATCATTCCTAATTCTGCTCTGCCTCTAATTCACCAGCACCCTTTTTGAACTGCGGGCATCAGAAACCATCTGAGCACTTTGGAATTTGCACTGATGTCAGAGACAGACGTGGCAAAGGATGCAGGCCCATTTTCACGACATCCTTTAGCTGTTGTGGCCCCCATGTCCCATGGAGAGCTCACAATTTGCTATCTATCTGCCATGAACCCTTGTCCTCCTTCAAACTGCTGAGACAGTTCCCTTATTCTGCAAGCATTCACGATGCTTTGTCGTCTTCAATGGATGATTTGCCATTTAGCTGTATTCAAATGTACTCTGTTTGCTTACCCCACACAGTCAGCCTGTCTAGGTTCCACACGGTTATATCTTTATTTTGCATTCCTTAGCATTCAGGGGTATTTTTTACCATCTGTGCTGCTAACAGGCAGTGTGATAGAAAATAAAAAGAATATTAGTTATTCAGTCCAGGAACAGCAGGAAGGGTGACTACTCTTCAGCATCCTCCTTCCCTTTTCTCTCTCTTGTAGCTGCTGCCATTTTGGCTGAGCATAAGGACTGTTACAAAAGAGGACAGTGCATAGTAACGCAGATGGAGTGCTTTGGTTTACAGTGAATGTGGAATCTGCTGGAGAGCCTCACCTCAGTGCTCACCCCCACACAGCCCATGGGAGGCAGGGCATGGATGCAGAGATGATCACCTTACACAGCTGACACCTTCGCGCTGCTGGCAGGCGCACAGGAACAAGCACTGAGCTGGCGATCTGGTTATCCCAGCAGCCAACCATGGGGCCTGACCACAGCCAGCTGACCACAGCCTCTTCCTTGAGCCCCAGTTGTCACGACTGCTGTGCCAGCGTCATCCAAGCCCACCTCTCCAAATGGCATGGCCTCTGCTGTGTGCTGTGTACTCAAAGGCCACTCTGGATTCAGTAATGCTTAACTTTTTAAGGCACTTTTTAAGAACACCTTCCAGAATTAGAGTTTGTAAAGTATTCCTCAGTGTCTTTTCTCATTTGCCTTTTGATACCAAAGGGAATTAATTAGTATCAGCATGAGTGTAAGAATTGCAGGAAGCAGAAAAAGCTATATGAACTTTCTTCAGTCTATTCAGCTCCCAGAGAGTTCTCATCAGACTTCATCCAAATGTCATCCTTGGTTTGCTTCTTTCAGAAACCTACTGTTCCTGTATGTTTAAAATGATCCTGTGGTTGTACTGTTCATCTGAGCTAATTAAAGCCTGTAGACTAACAGGCACATTTTGCTCCTTTTCTATCTACAAATATTGGAGATGCTGTATGTGCAAAGATGTATGGTATATTTTGTGGTTAAACTATGACAGCTTCATATACAATAAAAGGATTGTATCTGAGCTGATATTGTTTATTGCAGAACTGATTTTAAGTGTTCTTACTTATTTTGATGTTTCAATAATAACCTAATAATTTTAATCCCAGGAAGGAGGAATATATAACATTCTCATCTTTTAAAATAGCTTCACTCTTATATGAAAGTTAATATTAAATAAGTTAATGTTACAATTTGGTTTATTAATTCTTTCAAGTATTTTTTGACCAGCTCCTGATAAAACTTTTTAAATTAAAATCTTTCATCATAATATTTGAATATTATATTCACAAATTCTGTTATTCACACATTTCTGTTGTAATTTTATAATTATTAATACTTTGAGTCCTACAGGCCAGCTGTAATGATGGTTAGGAATTTATTCTGTATCTGCCTTTTGAATCTACAGTGATTTGCTAACTAAATCTATGGCTTTGAAAATTTGCTTTTTAGTCTGTGTAATGGGCTATTAAGTAAACAAAACAACGGAGAAATCTAATCTGGAACATGTCACTATGACCTATTCTCATTTTTTATTGTTACTACACTCATAACATGTTAAAAATTGCAAGAATTTGGAAGGAAATACATGCAAAGGTATTTTAACAGGCAAACCTAGAATGACACACAGCCACATTTCTGTCGAGATTTTAAAACAGTGGGGGTTTTTTTCTTATTTTTTGTGTTGGTTCATCTGTGATCTTTTATTGTCGTCTACAATATGCCCTGTTAACTGGAACCCCTTTTGAAATTGCAAGTGTTTTTCTTTGCTTGAATCAGCAAAGGCTGTTCCCATAGTGTGCATTAGGACCCTGTTGGAATTAAATGTCTGTGTGGCAAACAAGATTTATAGACAGATGGATAAGACAGGCAAATAGATGAATTAGATAGAGATCCAGTCTCAGCTGACGTTTGTTGAATCAATATTAAAATAGCTGTGTTAAACCACAAGGCTTTTACATTGGGTACATTGACAGCAGTTAATGAGTGGAGAACAAGAACAAGCTTCTTCCAAAGTAAGATAACAGGACAGCTTTTTCATTTGTGATCTCAGGAAGCCAAGGGCACAATGCTAAGAAAATTCCATTGCTCCTAATGCTAAGAGGAGCTCCTCTAACTAGCACAGGCTGTCCCCATCCCCTGTCTGGAAGGCAAGGGAGGGGGTGTTGAAAGACCTATCTCAAGACAGGTTGAGCTGCTTAGCACTAGTTGTTGGAGGGGTACTCTTTGCCGTGTAATGACCCTGATACTACTACTAGTAGCACTCACACATTTTGGGCTGTGTGTCACTTAATCAGAAACTGATGCCCCTACTGCAATGTTATTCATTGCATTAATGTCTTCAGTATCTGCATGGCTGTGGTCCTTTCACAGCATTACAGAAAGCTGTAGCAAATTCCAATCCCTGGGGCTGATGGCTCAATCCTGTTGCATCCAAGGTAAATTTTTTTTTTTTTTGGTGCAAGTAGGAGCTGCAGTATACCTTCCCATGTCAACCCTTGCATGTCCTTCGTAATATAAAACTCAGGTAGGAAAGCATTGCCTGAGATGTGATCTCACTAAGGTAGGCAAAATCTGCCATGAGAAATAATGGGATCAGTGGTCATGCTAAGATAAAACAACCAGCTAAAGGGCAGGAGAAGAAGCAGTAGGTGTCTGAACACGATTTTAAACCACTACCAGTACTTCTGCATTGACCATAAACCTGTGAGGAGGCGTTCCATCAGCAAAGATTCAAACCTCGCATATCACATTTTTCTAGGGGAAAAACAAACAAAAAAACCAAAACTGTCGCAGTTTCAGAGACAGTGACAAGACACTCTGAGTTCACGCAGCAGCACTTCACTTTATTCAGCTCGTGCTTCCTTTTATACCTGAGGAGCCCATGAGGTTAATCCTCATTGGCTGAGGCAGTTACTTCCTGCTCAGCCAGCCAATAGAAGCCTGAGTCTCCAACGGCCTGGGCCTGCTCTTACTGGTCACATTATATAAGTGAGGTCATTATGTAACTGATCACATATTTCTGTTATAATTTTATAATTATTAATACTTTGAGTCCTGTAGGCCAGCTGTAAGCCAGCACACAAAACAAAACCAAACCCAAACTACTAAGAAGACATGGGTTTTAAGGACCGGTTTTCTGGATAGGAGAATTTACAAACAAAATTTTTTATCAATCATTTCTATCACACAAATTCAACACTGGTCAAATGATTCCCTGCTCTCCTGTTCCTCATGAATGCAAACCAAATTTTAAGAAAGCAGAGGCACACTGCTATCTAGGTGCTTTGAAAACACCTGGTGGTGACCAGAAGCCTCTGTGTCAGTTAACCCGGCTTATAGCTGGATTAATTCTAAGAAAAAATATTATCTTCCATAGCTATTGTTGAACCTCGGAGGAGTTGGGTAGAAGTGAGGAGTATTATAATTAAATTGCCTCCTGCGTTATCATCTGGCTGTGCCTTCCAAGAGAGACAGGTGTCCTGAGTCCCCACTTTTGGCTGAGTGATGAGGCTGAAAGTTTCTTGGTCTGGGCTTAAGCCCTCAGTGGTCTGGAAATCAGTCCTGCCATGTATTGTAGCATCAGTGTAGTCTTGATATATCCACACTTATGCAGAGCCAGGAAATAGGTCGGGATCTGGAAAAGCAAAAGGCTTTTCCAGAGATCAGCTCACTCTGTGTACAACTATCATGCAGAAGAAGTGGGTCTCTGGGGCCAGACTGTTTTGAATAGGCAGGCCTGGAGTGGATGAGTATTATGACCAAACTATGAGCACTATCAAGAGCTGCCAGGTCAGAGACTCCTCTGCATTACACAGCTTGGAGGTGGTTGGGTTGCGAGAGAGGCTGGGGTCTCCACATTCAGCTGTTCTCAGTATTAACTGCTACTTCAGTGGTGGATTGATACTGCTACAACAGGGGCTCATCACCAGCTTCTCATGCTTTGTGATATGCTGGGATCCTACCAGACTGCTCAGACCTGGTTTCTACCAGGGTAGAACTGATATAGGGAGGCTCTTGAAAATCTTCACCTAGTTTATGATGTCAGGCTTAGCCCTTGTATTGCCTCCAAGAAGAAGTTCAAGCTACTGCAGGTTGTGTAAACTCTGCATCTGACAGCAGATTAAATAGCAAGGTATTTTGACAAGATGGGAGGAAATGTTGAACTGCTGTTAACTTTGTCCAAGTGGCTTACTTGGGGCTTCACCTAGTCAAGAAGAAATGCCAAGTGGAAATTCCAGAAGAAAGGGCATGAACTTCCTTTTTTGAGGCATCTTGAGTATGCAACAACTCTCTCACACTTTTTTTGTGCTATCTAATTCTGAGGAAACTCTAGAGACACAGTGCTGTTAAATGAAGTAGAGCACATAGAGCCTGGGAGAAATCCTAGTACAATGGGGTAGCACATTGCCCAGTGTAGGCAACATTTTACAGGTGTGTGTCTTATTACATTCACAATTTATTAACCGCGGGGTCATGGAGCAGCCAGCTGCCTCAGGAGGTGATGATGCTTAAATGCTGAGGTAGGTAGGAAAGCTTGTCATACAGTCATGGTGACTGGGGAGGCTCTAAATCTAAAATCTCACATTTGTCACCATCTCTTCTAATTTATCTTTCAATGGAGGGTTTTAACTATGTGAGAAGTAATTAGAAGTAAATACGCAGGTTTTCTCCATCTGCTTATATTTTGAATCCACAGTTGGTCAAGCCCAGTGAATTTGCAATTGGTTTTAGTCTCTGCTATGTACAGTACAAGACATTTAGACCTCTGGGGAAGTTTACAGGTGGAGCCAGTGGAATTCCCATAGCACTGATCCCCAGATCCAACTGTGCCCTGCAGGGCACCAACAGCAGGACAAACCTTCCAGAGTGTTGTCTGGCAATGAAGACAGGGCACCTCTGCTGCAGGAGCAGATGGGAAGCCCCGGGTTGGGGAAGATGTGTAGGGAAAGGGCTGCTGTGGGGCATAGCAATCCTAGCCAGGCAGGGCAGGACACCAGCAGGCGATCTGCCACCCCATCTTTCTTTGCTGCTGAAGCACTCACTATCATCACCATTTATAAATTCTCTGCAGTTATACCCAAAGTGATCCTGACCTGGAAAAGGAGAATATTTTTCTTTCATTAGTTCAATGTCCCATTAAATTAACCACACTGGAAAGGCAGTCAGAATACTGGCCCATACTTCTGTCAGAGAAATGATAAGAGTTTATGCAAAGGCATATACTTCAGATCACCTTATGAAAACACTTAGATTGCATTTTCAGCTAGTGTTAACCTTCCAAAATTTAAACAACTGCCAATGTTTGAGAAATTTGGTGTTTTTCTGGCAGGGACACAGCTGAATGCTTTTATTCAGAAGGAAGCAAAGTTTGTCAGAATATACTGCATGTTTATACAACAGTCAGGCCTGTTCAGATGACACCTGTTTTTTCAGACACCAGCAGAAATGCCATCATAAAGGCAATATTTTGTTCCCAGAATCACTAGAAAATGAAAAGAAAAAAAACCAAAAACCCAACTAAGCTAGTCACTGTCTCCACCTGGAGGCAAAAGGCTGTCTGAAATAACTAGTTTGTCCCACGAAGAAGAGACCATGTAGACAACACGTAATTCAAAATATTTGCCAAAAGCCCCTGAAAAGCCAGGTATTGTCAGCTTCAGCTGTAGTCTCAAGGCTTTTTTTTTTTTTCTTGCCTGAAAGATGAATGTAAGAAAAGCACTACTGCTATTTAAATAACAAGTGTTATCTTCTAATTGCTCTGAAATAGCTCTGGTTTTCAAAGACTGTAGTAGGAATATAGTACCTGTATTCCTCAAGAAGTTGTTTTCCTTGTTGACAACAAAATCTTCCTCTATTTCTTTCCTCAACAGTTTCTTTTTCCTCTCTTTTTTAGTCCATGGGATCATGCAAGAGATGTTTATCACTTCACATCAAAGCACAGTTAGCCTGAAGTGAGTTTCAGCCTGGGCTGCCAGGAGCATCTGCCAAGTGACTGCTTACTGATACTGTGGACCAAAAGTCCCCGCCAAAAAAAGAGCACCACTAAGCTCACAGATTAATGTTAAATGCTCATTTGCCACCAGATCATGTTCCTCTGTGTGGAAAAGGGTGACTGGCGTCCTGTTTGGTCTCTCAGAAGAGATCCAATATGGGAAGAGAGATATGCTTGTTCAGTCACTCAGAACAGCAATTGCTGAAGAGAATCAGATGAAATAAAATGTGCCTAAATTCACAACCCGAGAACCATGAAATACATCCTCCTGCAAGTCAAAGTGTGACCCAAGCCTCTCTAATACCACTGGGCAGTCCAGATGGTGAGGCAGAGCCCTCCCATGAGCCATGAACATTCTGGGCACAGCCAGTAAATTCAGTAGCGAGTTAGATGAGTACTTGGGTGAACTGTAGCCTTTCTGGAAACAGCTCAGAAAAAGATTAATCTCATTCTCACTCAGGAAGACATGCTGTCCCCAAGATGTCACATGCTGCAGTGCTTTCTATGCCCTCTCAGAGGCCCCAGGGACCACAGCAGCAGCAACAGGGAAGACAGTATTCTCAAATGTAATATGAAACTTGCCTTGGTTTGTTTTTTATCCCTGTGCTATCTAGGAGATGGTTTGTCTTTTCCATTTGCCTTGGTTGAACATTACATGGAGGAAGCTGGGAAGACAATGGAGCATAATGGAGACAGGGATTACAATTTTTTATCTCTCAGGAGGAATTCTGCTCTGCCAAAATGTCTGAAACTAATGAATTTTAGCCAGCAGTTTCAGAGAGAAAAAAACAGAATAACAGAGCTTGTCATACTGGCTTTGAAATGCTAAGAGTCAGGGAGGGTTGGTCATATCTCTGGAGGAGCAGTTATGCAAACAAGAGGCTTGGTCTCTTGGAAGTGCACTGGTGTGCATTGGCTGGGAAGCCTGGAACTGCAGCAGGAAGGACTCCAGTATGTCACAGCCTGGGACATAGCTCTGTGCACAGCCCCAGTCTATGGTCAAAAAGTGAGCCTTGGTCATCCTCTACCTGCCAGTCACTTAACCATACCACAGATTCCCACTCTACATGTGTGCATCTCATGGCTTTCAGCCCCACTGAGAGGTTGGGATGGGGCTTCCAGGGCTGTCAACAGTGGTTGTGCAAGCTTCTATGGGCATCATCTAGATGTCTCCACTGTCAATTGGAGATGAAAATTAGAACAGAGGTGAGATGAAGCTGAGATAGTATCTCAAAAAATCCCTGCAATAGGAAGGAACTTATCGGTATACTCAGCACCATCTCAGAGGGTTAGCAGGCTGGGCATGCACATGCTGATGCAGAAGTTTCACCATGTGGGTATTCCACTGCTGTCATGAAGACAGTATCTGACCCTACGTTCAGCATTTCAGTGTAAGGAAAGCCCAGGTTCATTTTGGTCTTTGTGGTTCCTGGGAATACTCTGACAAGTGTTATGCCAAAGGATGCCCAATATGATGCGTACTTGGATGAGAGTTACACTTTGAAATGGTTCTGTGATGGGTTCACTCCCACCTGCAAGAACTGCTCCAGGAGAAGGAAAAGTTCAGTGTTTCGTAAGTGTCAGAGCACAGCTGCCTAAGGAGATCTGTGCTACCTTTTGGACGTCGTGTACAAGTGTGTCCAGCCGTGGCTGCCACACACAGACACCCCCCAACAGTGCTGCCCCAAGGTAGTGCCTGTACCTAGCCACTGTCCAGACCAGGAGCTGCTGGGGCTTCAAACTGTTGCAGCTGGTCTATATCTGTGCAAAGTAGTAAAACTTATATCAGTGGCAAACACCTCATCACTTGTCATGTCTTGCAAATGAAGCAGGACAGTATTTGGATGACAGTCCTCCAAGGGTGGACAGGTACATGCTGCAACTTGTGGTGGCACTGGCTGACTAAGCAAAGCCCACTTTAAAAGAATGTAGCTGGAGTGTGCTACAAGCAGTGCTGGTGTTGACATGAGGCATTAGAGAGAAGTCCTCACTGCTTACTGCTATTCCCATTTCAGGAGTGCCTTTGTGTAGGAGTGAGTGTCTAGTAAGTCTTTTGCATCAGGATGCTAGCTTGGATTTGCTGGATGGATTCCAATTCAGATGGTTACCATCTATCTCTGTAAATTTTCCATGCTGTTTCAGTTGGCTACAGAATGATTTTTCATTTCATGTTCAAATGTGACTTTAATAGTTACTTCATACACTTGAACAATTCCTTTATTTCACACTCAGTGGTGGGTGGAAGGACGTTAAGTAGCATATACTTGGACCCACTTCAGTGGAAGCTATTACCATCACTACTGGGGTTGCAATGATGAGTAAATCCATGCTGAAGGGAGCAAACCAGCAAAACTGGAGAATATTTCATTGTAAAACCTACTGTGGGTCTTAGAGTACCCTACTCAATATACCAGCAGCTCATGACAGAAATCTATAGTAACTCCAACAGCTTACTAAGTGTTAAGTTCTTGAAAAGGTTATTTGTGCTTATGTTAACTCTAGGAAATTATATCTCTCTTCAGTGAAAACAAGCTCAGTCTCTGCAATAGTGGCCAAACTCCATTCTAGATGCCTGCAGTTTTACTGACACCCCAAGAGGATTGACTCCTTCTTGGCTACTCAAGTTCCCTCACTTCCCAAGTAAACTTTTTTCTTCTCTTGTATTCCAGTTGTTGAAATTGTTTTGTCACCCTCTGCTCAAAACTGCGTTTATCCTTTTCCTCCCACTTTTCACAACTCTCAGGATTATCAGCTCAGCAATGTGCAATGTAGATTCCTGGGATCTGATGTCATCTTGCTTGGCATATGTTACACACTCAAATAAGCTGTTGTGATGAATAATGTACCATATGTATACCTCCCAGGTTCTCCCAGCATTGTGAAGACTTATCAGTGCTCTAATTGTGTATCACTTAAACCATGATTTTGTTATGTAGGGTTTCCAAGTCTGGTGTTACCAACGGAAATAAAATCCTCATCTCACCCTCTCTTCTCTGCTCTGCATATCAAACCCCAAAAATGTTCTGGGAAAAGCCTACTATTTTGAAGACCTGATCTTTTGAAGATACTGTGGGGATGTTGTGTGCCAGAGTCTGAGATACTGCAGACCATGACCTCAAGCCTGGGATAAAGACAGTGATCCAGAATGTCCAGACCAGCCAGAGTGGTACCACAATGTTATTGCTGTAGCTGCAGGCCATGCCCAGGCCTTGGGTACTCTTTGAAAAGTAAAGTTCCCCAGCAGAGAATGAGGGAGAAGTCATGGCACAGGTCATGCCAAGCCAGACATACACTGGAGCAGTGGACTCCTCTTCTGCCCTCTGAAAGAGCTGTGTAACAGGCAGACCCAGGGTGCTTTCAGGGTCAAGCGGCTGCAAGTGGGGCCACAATATACCAAGTTCATGCTCAGATTGTGTCTTTCATTTTAACTGATGAGGTCTCAAAACCACTCAATTTTCTGAGAAACTTCCATAACGTCCTTTCGTGGAGGAATACAATAATTAGTCCACAAAAAGCAGAGCTGTGCAAGTGGTGCTCATGAACAGAAGCGTTGGCTCTAATGAACCATGTTATTTTTTCAGCTTTATTACTTTCTGCATGCATGTTACTGGCATCATGTTTAAGTGATTCAAATGTAAAGACTTTCAAACTATTAGAGGGAACTGGAGTCTGACCACCATTGTGATATCAGTTAGCAATACATTCTCTATTCCTGGATCCCATTTGCACCCTGGGAAAACACCAGGAACAGATGGTTTACTATCCAAATTTTACAAGCAGTTCAAAGAGGACTAGGCACCCTGCATGCTGCAAACATTTATAGCATAATAAGTTCCTGCTAGCCACAGCCAACTGCATCAATTAAGTTTGCAGTAAGTATGGGGAGAAAAGCCTAAGGCAACACAGTTTTATGAACATACTACATTGTCTTGCACACTATTTAAGATTACAGCTAAAGAGCTGACACAGATGAGAGTTCCATGTCTAGAGCAGAGACTTGAACATTCATGTTAGGTTATTCATCAGTACCACTGGCTAGTTTAATTTTACCTTGCAGCTGTGAAAAGCTCTTAAATTATTTTTTTTTTTTGTGAGAAGTGCTCTTTCTGGAGTGCATTTTTTTTGTGGATGCTGATCCCTTAACACAGAGGCAAGAGTAGTGGGAAAGTTTTACTTGCTTAATGGTCTTTGGGTAATTGAAAAGGTATCTTTGGTGGTCTTGCTTTTGTCCAACAAGAATTAAACATTATGTCTGCTCTTTCTTTCTTTGAGCAAGACAGTATGAGAGAGATTCTGGTCAAGATTCGCAAAGCTCAAATTGTTACAGAAAACTAAATTCATCAAGAACTGTATTTCAGCAGACATCAGCAATCAATAGAATACACAGTCTAATAGTTTTCTTTCTTGCTTATTTAAAGTGAAAAGTCTAATGAGTGCAGCACACTCTTTCTTGCAGGTGAAATATTTCCATAGCTTCCTTTTGATATCTGAAAAAATGAAAAGCTGTTACAATCAGCATAATGACGCATTTAATGGTTCAAACATCTGTTCAGAAAGCACTACAACTCATGAAGTATCAGGAATAGGTTCTGTTCCATTAGTCTGTAGGAATAGTGGCTTGGAGGAAAAGATTTCATGTCAAATAAATGCTATTAGCAAAGAGCATCTATGCTATAAATGAAGTTTTAAAATTGGAATCTGGAGACAAGTAATGTCATGTGCTCTATGTTGCAAACATGCTTTGTTACACAACCTTTACACTGCATTTTTAAACTAAGCCACAGGTATTAGTAGCTATAAAATGTCCTCTGGTTATCTATAGGGTTAGTGATTCAAGAGGAAAAGAGTCTTTTTTCACAGACTGACACTCCGTTTTACTTTTAGGACACAATACCCAAGACTTAATCAGTTGGCTGCATTTACAAGTAATACATCTTAGTTTAATATGTATTGAATTTTAATATGACAGAAAACTTGACTTCTGGAATCTGAAGAGAATTGAAGTGCATTTGCTGCTTGTACTGTGACAGCCAGCATTTCATTTCCTGGAAGGATCTGCAATCACTCTGTTCAAGGTCTGCTGAGAATTGAGACTAATTGTGGTGACAAGGCATCATCAAGTTTGGCACTTCCACAGCAACTAAAGTTCTGCTCTTTTTTCCAGAGACCTAAAGACTTTAAAATACCTTTTGGAAAACCCCACAGCTCTGCCTCATATATTTGACTCCTCAGGAAGATTATTTTCAGTGAAGAAAGAAGTTTTGGAAGGAAGGAAAACAAAATTCACTCATGCCTTAACACAGCTAATGTTGTACAAAGAAATTCAAAGGGTGAATATTAAATCATTAGGAAGGAACAAGATAAAAAGCTTCTATCAAGAAATAATCAAGAAATAATTTTTTTTACTGTATCATTTTGTCAAAAGCCCCAGGATATTCTCACTCTTAAATGTTCTGGGGCAAAAAAATTACTAGTTCTCAACAAAAAGAGAACATATAATTTAGAATATCAACCTGCTTGCTCTTTTGAAAAATCAACCAAAATTTTGCTCTCCTTTCTGGTACTCTAGTACTGAAGTACTTGTAAAAGAATGGACTTTTAGCATGAGGTGCTATAGAACACCTTGGCAAAATCAGGCAGTGGGATTAGAGACTGCTCTAAGTGATGAACACACTAATAGGTTCCCACGCAGGATCCTTTCTCTATATTCCTGGATATGTTGCTTGCTGCTCCAAGTCTTTCTTTGGCTCCCAGCTCCTAGTACAGTACCCTTCTTCAGCTCTTGTCTTGTGACTTCTGAGGAGTAATAGCGTGAGCTGTAAAAACTCCTTTGCTTTCACTTTTGGTAGATGGATAAAGTGATCCCATCAGCAGCTGGGGTCTCCAAGGGCACCTTGGGGGTCAGCCTCAAGAGGTGATACAGCTGCAGTTCAGGCTGGGATATATCTGAGCACTAAAGATTCTTTGTCTTTCTTCAGTGTACAAGTGCATGAGTGAGGAGATATTAAAACACAGTAACAATTTGGGTAAGTCCTAAATGCACACTGTGTTTTTAAGAACAGTATTTTAAGCTTCAGGCACCAAAAAATAATATTGTCCTTTTAAAAAAGCCTTCTTAAAGATTTTCCCCTGATCAGTAATTTTTTTTCTGTGAGTTAAACAAGAGAAATGCATACATGTCTTTGCCAAAATACTTAGTTCACTATATCCTCATTCATGCAGCAGAGGAGATCCTAGGAACACATCCTGTTTTCCTTCCAAAAAGCAACATCCTTCCAACATCCACACCAAGCACCATGGATGTACCTGAAGTTACCAGAAATTTCTTGCAGAATTCAGCCAGGAAATAATTGGGAAGGTCCTGGAAAAAAATGAAGAGCAGAGGAGCACAAGCAATACAAAAGCTTGTGTCACATCAAGCCATCTCATCTGTTCAGTGTTGGTGTTTGAGCTGTAAAAGCATTGGAAGCTTCTGCAAAAATGCATCAGAATAAATTGATTTTGTAGAAACATAGGAGAGGGAAAAGTGGGAGTACGTTAATAAATCTGCCATCAAATGTAGTCAGAAAAAATAAGTAGGGAATCTAAATTCACCTATATCAACTTAAAATGACTGTGTATCGGTCTTCTCCAGGATGTGTCAGCTTCATATGAAGAAGCTTCATAACTTTTTTGTAGTGATCATCTCAAATCAAGTTTCAGGAAGATATCCGGTAAAATCTACAACTAAAGGAAGTGTTACTAAAGCTGAAAACACACAGGACAGTTATTAAAACCTCAGGCCAAACTAAACAGACTGAAAAATAATGAAAAGGATATCATTATTATTCAGAACTAGCAGCTAATTGCTTAATGAAAATTAGATGGTTTACATACTATGGTAATTTCTGAGAGCATAGCCTATTTTATTTTGTTCAAATGGCCTTTGGAAGAAAAGTGGTCTGGTTTTGTTCTGTACTGGCCCATTTACGACAACATGCTATTTCAATAATAGCTCTAACAGATCAGCAGATGCAGTGAAGCAATGCGGGCTCTAAGGCGGTTGAAAACCCTTCAAATAGCCTGACAATTCAGGGAGAAGATGTCATTCTGACACTTACTGTTTCTTACTCCAAGAATACAATTTGTGATTCAGGAACTAAGATATTCCGTCTATGACAGTGGACAATTTTCTTAATGGTGAACAAAGAACCTCTCAAAACTGATTTTTCTTTATGTCAGACTTTGCCAGGCACAAGAAAAGAACAGAATACAAGAATTCTGTGCACCAGAAATGTGAATTAAAAACTCAAGAGTGGAAAATGCAGTGTTATGCAGATGAGGGCAGGACTCTTCTACCAACATGTGCCCTAACTGTGAAGGAGGTAAGAAAGTCTTCCTTTACTCTGCCAGATAAAACAGCAACCTCATGCTCTGCAAAGATTTTCCAGACTACAAATCAGTTTAGGAACTTGGTGAGTACTTTAACTAGCTCTGAAAACCAGCCCCTTGTATTTCTCAGGAACACCCACCTCTCCTGCAACCGGATGAGTCAGACAGCATCCAGGAGCTTCATTCCAGGAATCTGGCCCACTCAGAAACCCAGAAAAGAAGCACAGAGAACTGACATTTTCTTGATAAAAGGGAAAGCACAGTGAGCAAACACTCTGGACAAAATCTACCCTAAACATTGAACAAAAGGCCCTAAAATTATCATGGGCTCCTCTTCAACTGTTTGCCTTAATGAACTATAGAGGTTAGTAAAAGAGACATCTGCCCCCACTTTTCTATCACTAATATCACAGCTTCCCTCATTTAAAATGTGCATCAGGCTTGTTTCAGAGTCAATCCTTGTCACAGCTATGGGTTAATTTCTGATGTTCCAAGACAGGGCTTCCATATCTACTTGTCTTGTCTCTTAGTACCAATCAGTTATTAAATCCCAGGACAAAAGCTGTAAAAACAGGAATGGTAACATCTTAACATGTGTTGGAACTAAACACGGTGAGCAATTATATGGACAGCTGGCAGCTTCAGGTTCAGTTTTCCTCCATCTGGTGGGACTGGAGGAGAGCAAACTGGAACAATGCCAGTGTCAAGATACACCAGCATAAGTCAGGAGCCTTCTACACCAAACCAACATAAGCATACCTAAGTGTGACCTGAGGCTGACCCAAGAGAAAGCTAAGCTGGTAATTTGAGGAGAAATATGGGTAGTGACCACTGTCTTTCACTAGGGGACTGTCATTTCAACTGTCCTAGTTCTCTTTGGAGTCTCTGGTGGAAATTGATGTCCACTGATCAGGGCTGCAAGCAGCACAGAGCCCTTGGGGATTGCTGTCATGACTGCCCATTGCTGGAGACAGTACCTAGCAGATAGGGTGCCTCCCACAATATATTCTTCAGGTGAAAAAAAAAACCAAACAAACAAGTATTCTGCCTCCTTCAGTCCTTTTAAGCATGCCACTCTGTTGCTATGTTCTCTGCACTGGGTGCCACCAATTGCCAACACCATTTCAACACTTCTTCTCTCTGTGAAGACAGCTACCCGGCTCAGCTAAAATAAGGACACCAGATAAACAGAATAATCCTTGTGTGCAAGCTAAGAAAGCAAACAGAACAGGTGGGAAACTGCTTTCTTACCCCATGGAAGCCAAGGGGATTTCTGAGTTTTTCATATTCTGCACCAAGGAAACAGGACCTTTCAGTGATTTTTGTGAAAAATAAGGTACTTCTGCCCACTGCAGAGAAGCTACTAATCCACTGGCTCAGACACTTGCCAAGAGCTGTGGAGCAGCCAGAATGAGTTATCACTTTCCTTAATTGAGAGCAGAGAGCTGAAATCCCTTTCCCACGTAATCACAGAGCATCAGCTATTCCAGAAGAATTTGTGTCTGTTCTGTATCCATCAGTTCTCTTCCCTCCTCTCCAAATTTCTGTCTGGGTATGAGCAATCCTTCCTGTCCAAATCACCACATTTTTTTGCAGAACACGTAGGTGTAAACAATTAGCTTTTTCTAGCAGCAGTTTCAGCAGGACATGTCTCACTGGCCATGGAGGTGCTGTAGCTCTTCCTCTTACCATGGCTGCTGCTGAGCAGTTGTGTGTTGGTTTTACATGTCTTGGTTTTTGGTGGGAAGTGATTTTCTGTGAAAAGCTTCTGGAAGCTTCCTCCATGCCTGGCAAAGACAGTCCTTGGCTGGCTCTGAGAACAGACATGCTGCTAAGCCAATTAGAGAAGCTGGTAATGCCTCTGTAATGACATATTTAAGAAGGAAATCAAAACCGTGTGCAGTTCTTCCGAGGGGTGGGGAGGCGCAGCGGCTGGGGCCATCCTGGCACTACAAGTGTCCATGTGGCCAGTGTACCCATGTGGCCAGCGAGCCTTGCCTGTCTGGCCGCCCTTAGCCAGATGTGCTGCGGGCAGAAGGGCAGGGGTGGCAGCAGCAGCTTCTCTCTTTTCTGTGCCCTGCATGGGGAGAGATGTAGAATGGTGCCAGCGCTCTGACTGGCGCATCCACATGGCCTGTGGCAGGAACATGGCGAGTGACTCCTCGGCGTGGACCCAGATGAGATGAACCTTTCTGCGCTGCGAAACCCTGTAAGGACTTTTCCATTGATAGAACTTGAGAGTAGTACCTATGGACAACAATTTTCTTCCAAGTCAGAGAATAGGAAGAGGCAAAGACATGTGAGGAGAACCAACATGGCGGCACCAAGGTCAGTAAAGAAAGAGGGAGAAGAAGTGCTCCAAGCGCCAAAGCTGAACTTTTCTTCTGCAGACTGTGGTAAAAGACTCCAGTTAAGTAAGCTGTCCCCCCACAGCTCATTGGATCCACAAGAGATATGCAGAGACCCACTTGCATGACAGGGCGAGTGGATGCCAAAAGGAGCTATAAAAACCTGCACTCACATGGATGAGTGACTCCCAGGCAACAGTTTTGGCAAGCCTGTTTTGCCCATGAGAAGGACTCATGTTTGCAGACGACTGGGTGGGGCTGCTGCTCATGAGAAGAGAACAAAGTTGGAGAAGTTCACAGACAACTGTCTCCCATGGGGGCACCTCACAGTACAACAGAAGACCTCTTTTCCCTGAACAAACAGAAGAAAATTCAAAGTGATGAACTGACTAAAATCCCCATGTCCCACAGTCTCCCTGTGCTGTCAATGGGATAGAGGGAGGGGCTGGGAAGAAAAAGTGTTCTAAAAATTTATTTTAGTTCTCATTACCCTCTTAAATCTGTTAATAATAAATTTTTCTTTATACCTTTTAAATATGAGCCTGTTTTGCCCTTAGTGTTTTTTTTCCTAATCCTTATCTCAACCCATGAGCCCTTTGGGTTTTTCCCCCACTTCTGCTCAACTATAGCAGAGGAATGAATGAAGTTTTCATAGATGCCTGGTCTTTCAGCCAGTGTCAAAACATGACAAGTTGTAACATACTATTGAAGGGATTTTCAGAGATGTCTTTCACTAGTGGTCAACTCAGAGCAAAACTCACTGTGAAATCCTGACCTGAACATACATAGCCCAGTATATGTTCAGTGTAAGTTTCTTTTCACCATAGCAAATGACAATGCAAGCAAAATGAACTCCACCTCCATCACTTGGAGGTTGCTTTGGGTAAGCCAGAGCTTTGCAGAGACTTCCACTTTCTTGTTTGTGCCCTCCCTCTCTCACCTCTCTGTTCCTGAAAACAAAAACTGTGAGGTGTCTCTGTGAGATGGCAGGCTGCCTAGCTGCCCTTGTCAAAATGGCTTGGTAAATTTGACCAGAGTAGTGAATGTTTACACAAGGATTGCTTCTGCTTAATGAGCTGCTTGATACTCAAGGCATATAATTTCTTTGCACTGAGGGCTTAAATGAAGGACCACATTCTGAATTTTGATAACAGTAAATCACCAACAGAACCCACACTCAACACTTGAACATATACAAATTTGGAATATTGACATTCATGATTAATAAAACCCATGTGATTTTAAGATAAATGAGCAAAAGGGAGGTGAACAGCACTGAGGAACATCCTTGTGCCATGGGCTGATTTACTGTAAGAGCTTGCTTGCTCTGGAAGTACAGTGATTCCCGGTCTCAGCTTAGCTTTTAATGAAATACAGTAAACCTTGCTCACTTGGTCCTGCACTGAGGCAGACTGGCCTAGCACATTACAAATATTTTTTTTTACCAAACTTGCAGCAAGTCACTGGATTCCCCCCATGTTTTGCCCACAAGAGGAGTATATTGTAACTCATGAAGCGGTCTTTCAGTCCCAAATACCACGACATTGATAAAACTCAGACAAGAAATCATTGAGGGTGAAAACAGATGCCCCTGCTGCCTCTCCCTTGATCACCTTTTCTTTTCTTCTCCTTCCTAGGTTCTCAGTCCAACCCATCTGATATCTCCAGGGAGTTGAGATCTATTCCTGGGACCTTTGCTCCAGGCACAAACAGCAAACCAGCATGGCACAGGGAACCCTGGACTTAGTTTTTCCCTGCTTGCTTTAACACATCCCTCAGCACAAAAAACTCACTTGCCATCCTGGCAGCTACCTCTGATACAGAACTCAGCTCCAGAACAGGCTGCTCCTGGCCCTTGCCTCTGCTGGGCAGGTCTCCACTGGGTGAGGAGGAGACCACAGCGTGGGGCTTGGCCTCTGCCCTGCTGCCCAGACCAGGACTACAAGGCACTACAGGAGCATTAAGCCCCACATCACCATTACCCTGGCATGGTTGCGTCTCACACAGATGCAGGACAACAGAGCTGCTGAAGGCCTCCAGGCCGGATATCACATACTGTAGCTATGATATTTTATGAAAAATCCTATTGTCAGGATTTTTCCCCTGAGAGGCTGAGGAGCCTCAAGAGAAAAATGTCAACAATAATTATCTGCTGCTGTGGAATGCAACTGTGCCTGAACAGGTGCAACCACATTGGTCCATGTGGATTGTTTCTACTTGATGACCAATCATGATCCAGCTGTGTGGACTCTCTGAGCAGTCACAAGACTTTGTTATTCATTCTTTTTCTATTCTTGTTAGCCTTCTGGATCTTTTCTTTCTATCCTTTTTAGTATAGTTTTAATATAGTATTTTAATATAATATATATCATAATACAATAAACCAACCTTCTAAAACATGGAGTCAAGATTTCCCTGTCTCTCCCACGTCCTCGTCCCCTTGAGGTCCCACTTGGAGTTCCACAGCAACAACATACCATAAGCCTGGCAAGTGGGGAATAGCTTCTCACCAATAAACATGCTTATGATCAACTACTTAGGACAGCTTGTTGGCAACTGCACAGACCATCCAGTTTTTTGAGCTACAGTATAGTTTGTCAAACTAACATATAAAGCTGGTCTGCCTTTCTGCATGGTGGGG